>JBBPQP010000016.1:0-91725 GCA_038092555.1 Boletus subgraveolens
TGGTTGGCAAGGGTGTGGTCAATAGCGTCCTTGAGACAGCGTCCTCCTGGTACTTGCGGAATGTCAGATCCATCAGGCATATAGAGTCTGCCATCGGTTCCTCGAACCACCTTTCCGGTATTAAGGTACTTGAGGCAGATGGAACAAGTTTGAGTCCAGTGACCAACACCTGCACAGAATTTGCAGTGGGGTCTGGCCTGAGCATTCAAGTTCGATTCCGTTTTGAGGGATGGAGGCGGATTGAAGCTAGGGACAGGCATGTTGGGAGTATTGGTGGTACAGCGAGGCTGATAAGGCGGTTGGGATCGAGGGAGGATGTCAGTAGGATTGTAGGAAGAGCAAAGAGCTGAGCCGGTGAGTAAGAACTTCACAGCCTCGATGATGTCTTCCATCGGATAGGGATCATCTGGGTGGAGGTCTGGCTTGACAATAGCCAACCGGTGACGAATCTGATCCTGGATAGTTGATGGGAACCCAGCCTGGAAAATCATGTCGCGTTCCATCTCAGATAGCGTCTTGTTAGTAATCAAGGTAGCAGAAACCTTAGTAAACTTCCTGGTATACTCTCCCAGGTCGTCCTGGCTACGCATCTGCTTTTTCTGATAATCCTCTGCAAGATACTGGATGTCAGCTCGATAATAACAGTTAGTACCTTCGCATCTGGGATACAACTTTTTTACAGCCGCGATGAAGTCATTCCAATCTGCCAGGTTCGCAGTCGATTCCAGGAGGGTCTCCCAGACTTCGGCTTCGTCAAGATCAGCATAACGGAGGGCGGCTTTAATCTTGCCAGCATCGTCGAGTACCGCTTGGTCACCTAGAAGCTGGATATCTTCAAGGTAGCAAGGAAGCTGAGATGGCGTCTTGCCATCGAATTTTGGTGCATTGGGCGTGCCTCGGAGAGGCATAAGAACTGGTTGTTGATGAGCCATAGGTGGTACTGGATTGCATTGGGTATGCGGTGGAAGTGATGTCGGATGTACGGGCAGCAATGTGGAGAGAGGTGGAACCGTCGACGAAGATGGGACAGTTGAGTGTTGATGGGTAGCGGATTGAGTAAGAGGAAGCGGATCGGTAGTGTTGTCGAAGAGAAAAGCTAACGACAGCGACGGAGAGTGTTCAGACGATACTGATGACAGTGGCGAGAGCTCCCGCAACGATGGGGAGGAAAGGGAAGATGTCTCCTGGGATCTGGAATTGAGTGGCGTTAAAGGTGAGAGCGAGTCCAACTTAAGGGATCTATTTGCTTGCAAGGAAGGATTCTGATGAGGCGTGGAATGCGTGAATCCACCAGGAAAGAAGGGGGAGTCTGTAATGGAAGGATCCGTGACGTAAGGGGAATTTGTGGATCTGACTGAGGTGTGACGTGCTCATTCCGGTGTCACCGGAATAAGAAGCTCGGAGTCCTCAGAGACGTGCAATTGGCGGAAGTCAGTGAGAAGCTCTTCTAGCTCTTGACACTGAGGCGTAGGTCGAAGCGTCCTTCTTGACAACCCTTTAGAACCCCTCGCGGTGGGCTCCAGTTGTAAAACAAGTAACAAGGTCTTTGACCTTGTAAGGATAAATGTAGAAGGGGCGAGAACACTCATCCCAAGGGGTCCTGTAGGAGGGAAGTTAGCTGAGAAGGGTTGGCTACGACTGACCACAGGAGAGTAGAGTATCCAGAATAGTCCCAGGTACACAACGATGAGGGAACACGAAGTCCAGAAAGGACTGAGTAAAACAATGAGCGGTCCGACCTAGGACAAGGGCCGGATAGACAATGATAAGAGCTTTCCGGTCAAGGACAAGGACCGGATACTAGGACGAAGAAGGGAGTCGATCAAGGACGAGGACCAACAACAACAACAATGAGAGGAACCATAGCAAGAAAATTAGGAGTGAACAGAGATGATCATTCAGATCTAGGTACAAACTTTCTATAGTCCGGGCATTCTCAAGACTTTGGTAACTAGGTTACCGGAGAAGTGTACAATAAGGATCTAGAGGTGGCAGCAGCTAATCGTAATAGAAGTAAGGAAGGTAGGGAGAAGTAGAAGGAACTACTAATGAAAGAAAGAAGTAACAAGACAGCAAATTGAACAGGGTACCGGACCATATACATAGTATCCGGTCTAACTCAGACCACGGATAGGTGGTCCGGATAGGTGATATCATACTGGATAGAAAAATAAGGACTTGACTTACCTCGGACTGGACATAGAGGACACAGGACACAATGGAGATCACTTGGAGGACGTCTGAATGAAGGGAAAGGGACAGGATGTAACTGTAGAGAGCTAGAGGCTCCTACACCGTTACCTGGTTCTATGTTAAACCAGAAGGTATCCTACAAGTTAGGACCAACAAGAGTTAGGCTCAAGGCAGCTCTGCACTTTGTGTCTACTTGTATGACTATGGGTCGTAGCTGTAACACTCTCCGACGACAGCAATGCTCCCATTGCCCTCTTCAAGCTTTACACTGGGTTCAACATCGACAGTTCCACACCTGACAGCCATATCATCAAGCAAGACAATGCAAGCTGGCTCTGCATCAACTACCTTGAAGAGGACCTGGAGGTGAGGAAGTGAGTCAGAGAATCCCTCACAGTCAAGTGGCACTATGGTGATGTTTTTCATGCTCTCGTCTCCCATCCTCTTCTCTTTCTCATTCATGTCATCTGCTGCTAATCATGCACTCACATCTTGTCCATTTTCACTATCAATTGCACCCCATTTTTTCATGCCTTGTTCCACATCCTGTACCTAGTTACATTCTTGCCCTTTTGCAACCAGTGCTTTTCCTGTCCTCCAGGCCCTCCAGTCCTCCCATGCCCACGAGCTGCACCATGCCCAGGCCCATCACTGCCTCACACCCACATCTACCTGCATCTCGCACCTTGCACCTCCTTCGAGTGGACAAGTCCACATCCTGTCTATCCCCAACCATGCGCCTCTGCCTCGTTTGTCCATTTTTTCCGACTTTCTCCATGTGTGGTGCTGTGGCACACAACACTTTTCGACCTTAGCAAAAAAAACCTCCTGCCCGGGCCATGACGGCCCGTGCAGGGAGCGTACCGTTCCCCTGAGTCTCGCGAGTACCTACTTAGTACAGCCCCTATTTGCACAGGGTAGAGGTGCACGTGCCCTACCCAAAGGTCGCTTCGGTCGATTCGGACGTCGTGTCAGAAATCGACCGAAGCGGAGTGTGAAAAATAGGTCGATTGGTCGATAGGTCGACCAATCGACCCCTTGCTATGACGATGCTACCAAGTAGTTTGGATCTTGTTTCACGTTGTCTGTCATGCTTGTGCCATCTTCTCAGCCCCCCTGACAGCGCAACAGGGCTCTCGGACACATGTGGCAGAGCAGGGTGTCATTGGTGAACCACGTCACGCATAATTACTTGACGCTCAGACTAATCCTTGGGTTATCTCGCGGTTTCTGTTGGAGGAATGTTCTGTGCAGTATATCCTTTCGGAATCCCTTTACCCGGTGAGCCTACATCAAAAATAGTATTCTATCCCTGCCTCGCACAAGTCTTCCTACGCTAACCACGACTGTAATCCTCGTTCTTTTTATGCACCTTACTCGGCGAAGCAGCCCGGACTCGGACTCTTTGTTTGCGGCCACAAGGCCATTGAGAAATGTAGTCTCCTTTCGACAAGGTCGGTCGTCTGCTCATCCCTTCTTGCTCGGTGGATCGTCGTCCCACCCAGTGCCCTGGTCAAAATCTCCAAATCAATCTCGCTGTACCTGCACGACGAAACCTCGAATCACCGTACCTCCTGCGCTAGAGGTTTCTACAGTTGGTGACACTACATCAATAGCATAACGCTCTCGTGCTCGCGACGAACATGCGCAAGGAGCACATCTCCGTCGAAAATGTCGGTCCGCAGAGGTGTTCAGCAGTGTTGCAAATCACGAGGCAGCATATGGGGCTGTTCATGACGATGTAGACGGTGGACATCTTGAATCCGAGGTTGGCGGCAGAGCGGAAGAACGTGATGCAGGTGGTGGGGTTTTTTGATCTGCAAGCTGAGTTTGCTAAGGTCGGGCTTGTGTTTTGCTGACAAGATGGCGACCAGCGACCGGATAGCGTACCCAAACCCACCACACTTCCCACCTCACCGTCAGACACAATCCCTACTGGACGTCACGCACGACAGGCATATTTTCTTCCCTTCTCGCCTGTCCCACACGTACGGGTCACATCAACCACTTTTCACGTGTTTTCGCAGGCATGGTTCAGTCGTTTGCACATACAGAGCGGGCGAAGCATACCGTGACCTACCTTGTAGTGCATCCCTGTCCGTGAACGGCCAACTTGAAGCTCCGTACCCTTGGAATCCTCGCTAGAAAGGCAGCTGCACAATGCAGAGTGGCTATGTGCTAGAACACCGTCGTTTCCCACCTCGCCATCATACGCGCACTTCCCACCGGACGTCACGCACGACAAGCATATTCCCATCCCATCCCATCCATCCCATGTGTGTAAATCACATTGTATGTTCGCAAACACGGTTCGGTCGTTTGCATACACAAAACGGGTGATACAATCCCCGAGGACATCCTGGCATTTTGGCTCTCCTGACTCTCTTACAGTGCGTTTCCGTCCGTGGAGCTCTGTGTCTAACGAGATACTCCTAATCCGGTACCCCGAGTCTGGATGTAAGCATACAGTCGCTTGGCTATCGTGTGTATCGCGCAACGCCCGTCACGAGCACGAATGGCTACGATGCACATTATGTGGACACATAGCACACGGCGACCTTGCTGATACGGTTGAGCTATTGCTTTACGCGACGGATCTGAGGGCGGCACTTTTTTTGTGCCTGTCTACCAGGTCTTTCCTGCCAGTGGTCAAGTACCTGACAACGTGGTGGATCCCAATCTCATACACTGATCCGAGTCCAGACTCTGAGGGAACGTCGATGTCAATCATGACGGCGATGCCACGAACGCGGACGACAACGGTCCTGGTGAACACAGATCCGTGGATACACTTGAAGTTCTGAACGGTCAGGGCCCGGTTCAGAGTTTCCTTATTCACCGATCTGGGCTATCTTTATGCCCTTGCCCAACTCAGCTAGGGGTATTACTTTGGCCTCCAACGCATGGCAATGAGCGCCCTCTGTGCATGGGTCTACATCAACCTCGGCTCTGCGCCGGGCACACCCGTCGATGGGGGAGACGTCCCGTCTTGGCTGGTTCGTGAGGGAGACATCGAGTACGATTCAGATGGATTGTAATGCACAGTAAATACCCCATCGTGCGGTTTGGGCCGGGGTAGTAGTGATGGGGCCCTGTAGAGGTACCGTGGTCTCGGAGACGCGCAAGCAACACCACACACCCCAAACCCCAAACTAACCCAATTCCCCCTTCGGACAACTTCCCCGCTGTCGACTTTCAAACCAATGTCTCGTCGGCGTCGCAGAAGGTGCCTTCGTCATGCACGACCTGAAATCCGCTACGCAGCTCTACGCCTTCGAGGGCCACACTCACCGCCCGACCGCGAGGGCGTTCTCCCCCGAGGGCGTCTTGCTCGAGGAGGTGGTGGTTAGGGTGCGGAAAGTCGGCGCGGCTCGGCGGGCATGTTATTGCATTTCGCGTGACCACCGAGGTATGGCAAGATGAGGCCGCGGCCATACAAGACGATTACATTCAACGTCAGGGAAGTGTGTGTGACTACTTTCTGGTTGCCCTTGATCATTTCTGAACAGTCCTGTTAGACACGGTTCCACGGGGGTTGTTTAGAATACTGCAACAAAACTAAGAAATGCGCATATGAACAAATCTCGAACCAAAGAAGACACGATTCTCCTCCTCACTTCCCATTTTCTCCTGGACCGCCCGCTGTCCGGTGAAAAAGCTGCCGCGGCAGCCGAGGCCAAATCTAACCTCCAAACTCGAACGCCGCGTCTCCCCGGGTATTGCCGTGAATGCCAAACTAGGCGAGGTCACCGAAGGCGGTGCGTGAGCAGTGGGCGTTAAGGGGGTGCATAGATGCTTACTATCTCACCCACCTCGACGCAGAGATCCCATGGTGGCTGCCCATGATGTTGTGCGGGATAAGAGGTCCCTTTCCTTGGATTTGTCGAGCAGATATATGTATTATGATGAAGTACGGCGTGTCATACCTATCTGCCGAGCAGATAGTTGTTCACATCACTAGCACATTTTTCGTGGCGCGATCGTGAAGGAACGATTCATCTGAAACATAGCCAGGGGTAATCCAAGTATGAACAAGCGCCGAAAACAAGAGGTGATAGAGCGGTGTGTACTGGTCTATATCAGGGAAGGTATACAATGCGAAGAAGACACACGTACCACAGCTTGTTCGTTGCCTCTCCATAGTCCTGCTATATTGTGTCGCTGATGACAATGTCTACAATGACCAGTGCGTACCGACTAGACGGAGTTGTGTCGATGCTGACCGTTGGACAAGAGCGTTCCCCGCTCACCGAAATCAACGTCGGTATCGATACCAGAGCAGTGATATTCTCACCGAATGGCGAGTATCTCCTGAGCGGCGGCGGATTCGGGGGTATTCGAGTGTGGCGAGTAGAAGACGGCAAACTGGTGGCAAAAATGGAAGCGGAGTGTGTCTGGTGTCTCGCTGTCTCGAAGGATGGCAGATGGATCGCAGCCGGGACATCCAAGGGCGAGGTGTCTGTCTGGGCCACAAAGACACACCGAAAAGTTTTCTCGCACAAGGTAGACAAGAGCATCAACGGAGTCGATTTCTCACCCGACTCGACGAGACTCGTCGTTGCTTCGGATAATCTCACAGCCACCGTCTGGGATGTTGCGACTCGGAAACGAGTGTTCGGCCCACTCCGCCACGAGAAATGGGTGGTAGCAGCGAAATACTCGCCACAAGGTGATCGAATCGCGACAGCCACCGAAGATTCAATTCGGGTCTACGACGGCAACGATGGCCGCTGGTTCGTGGACATCAAAGTAAGAGCAACCCCGTGGTACAACACTGGTCTAGCCTGGTCAAATGATCAACTCTTCGTCGCATCCGACGGTAAAATCAAGCAATTTCAAGCATCCACAGGGTCAGCCGCCTCGCAATGGCCAGCTCCAAATACCGACAACCTCTCGTGCATTGCCCTCCCGCAACATGAAAAATTCATCGCATACTCTACCAAGCGTACCGTCACGTTTTGGGACACGTCGACACACATACAGCTTGGTCTCATGCAAAGCGCTCAATCCATATGTACAATTGCATTCTCTCCAGATTCCCGGTTTCTCGCAATCGGTGGGGATGACGGGAAAATCACCATTAAGAGTTTATCCCGCATCACTGTAAGTATCATGCATGGTTGGGTTACGGCGTATCTAAATACCATTACTGCCAATCGACCCTGCTTCGATCGGGTTTCCTCATAGGAATTGATCCCGTTGTTTCGTCTACACCCAACATTCCAGGAACCAGAAATCCATATCGACGACGCTGCACTTGATTTGTGGAAGCACAATCGGCTCGCCAGCGCGGATGCGTTATTGACCCAAGCAATTGCTCATTCTCCGAAACCAAGTCATCATGTATTCGCTAGTCGAGCTTTCGTCAGAGCTCGATTGCGACAGTGTGATGCAGCGATCAATGATGCCAAAGAGGTTCTTTTCTTCTTTACTCTCTCACATGCTGACACTAATTCCCACCAAGTCAATCGAAATCCAGCCTTCTATCGTTGGTTACATTGCAAAGAGTGTAGCGCTTGTCAGAAAGGGGGAGAGACATGCCGCATATCGGGCATGCGACATCGCCTTCGAGCACTTCCATTCAACTCACGTTACCTTTCTTCTTCTCATCAAGGTTTGCATCACGTGCACTCGATCTTAATTTCCCTACACCTGCTCATATTGCTCAGGCTGTCATCGTGTTTATGACCGGCGAGTATGAAGATGCGATATCCCGCTTGGACGATCTCATCGCTACCCTTCCCTTTGACTCAATATGCCATGTGATCCAGGTGCTTGGATGACGTGCTACCATACAACAATGTCATCACTAATATTCCACCAGGCATACATGTACCTTCTCGTTGGAAACTCGCGCATGGAGAGTAGCGACTACAAGGGCGCGATAAAATTGTTTGAGCGTGCACGGACTCAAATGCGATGCCACGGAAGTGGACCACTTCTGGTGATCTCATTGGTAAGCCTCGATCCGACTATCTCGGGACGTGTAGACAACGGTCATCGTCTTTGACAGATATCCGGTTGGAAGTTTAATGGTCTCGATATCACGATCCAACAACGTCTCTGCGAAGCCCTATATGCAGTAGGTCGCGTGGTGGAGGGAGGCGAATCTATCCTCGAAATGGTAAATACCTTTGACGAAGAGACCTATACAAGCGCACCCATAACCAAGTGGGTTTCTGGTGAGTTTATGCTTCGCTCATTTGGTTACTGTGCATTGGAAACTTCTCCGCAGAGTTCACTCGCCAATGGCTCACCGCTTCCGAAAGCGACGGTGACATATCCTCGAATGCAGGCCAACATGCTGAAGTGACGATGCTTCGTACAAGCCTCAATTCGACAATCCCTGCACCGCTTTTGAGAGAGTGGGCAAAATCAACGTTGGGGAGTGGCGATTGGAAGGATGCCTTGGCTGCCACTGTCGGTGTGAGTATCTTCTGTTCCTCTTGTATTCCTCGTGGGCCTGACACCCTTGGTTTGGAGTTCATGGTTCCGAGGTTCACGATCTATCGGGCCGTATGTGAACATCTTGAGACGATCAATCGCATAATGGACGCTACCGAGTGTTTCCGCCAAATGTTGGACGAATTGGCAGAGCAGATAAGTGCGCATCGTGAGCAAGCAGAATGGGTTCTTGGTGAGCGATTTTGCATACCAAGTTGGTGTTGTCGTTTGTGACCGTTGTATGTTAGACTTCAGACGTCGTTGCTCAGGGGCCCTAGAGGTCATCGGGGATACCGCAATGTGTGCTGAACGGCATATTGATGCTATCTCCCAGTATTCAGCCATACTGTCCCTCGATCCGGCCGCATCACCAGGTCTTTTTATCAAGCGAAGCAAGGCGTACTTAGCCAAGGGTTTGTGGAAGGATGCATTAAATGATGCGAACAAGGTGCGCCTGTTTATCTCGAGCAAGTTACGTTTGTTAATGGCATCGTCATTAGGTGATTGTGCTCGATCCATTGTCCCCTTGGGGCTACGAGAGGAAGCATGCGGCTTTACACCAGGTGGGAGACTATGAAAATGCAATAGATGCATTCGAGATAATGCTCTCGAAGATGTCGCAGTCGCCTGATCCGGACATTCGCAGTGAGCATGACGACATCGCCCCGATGTTTATTCGCTGATCTTGTATACTAGAGCGTCATCGCCAGTACGTAAATCCAGGAGAGACCAAAGTGAGGATCCGTAGGGCTATTCAGGATGCCATCCGTGAATCACCACGCATGCTGATCAACACCACCTCTGGCCGCCTTCTCAACAAATCAGAACAAGCCGCCGCATTCGAATCACTCCCTGTCTTCAAACAGTTGGTGTCCTCCATGACGACTCAAATCGACCATTCTCGCATCAAGCACGACGTTACGGAGTACTATCGTTATGCCATGTTTTCACACAAGTGGGAAGACAACGAACCCCTGTTCAAAAAAGTCATACGCATTGTGGTGTACGATCTCGAGGAATCTCCTACCCATGACAAGCTGCAAATGTTTTGCAAGATCGTCCGAGATGCCAGATTACATTGGGCATGGAGTGACACATGCTGTATCAACAAAGCAGATCACTTCGTTCTCCAAGAAGCCTTGGTCGCCATGTTCAAGTGGTATCAGGGTTCTGCCATGACCATCGTCCTCCTCCGTGGCGTTCGCTCTCCATCCCAGCGTGGTGATCTCGTGAGGAACATTTGGAACACTCGTGCCTGGACATTCCAGGAGTATCATGCATCGAAGGTGGTCCGATTCTACAATGACGACTGGACTCTGTATTTGAACCTCGATATTCCCAACCACAAGGAATCGCAGGAGATCATATCGGAGATGGAGGAAGCAACTGGTGTGTCAGCACGAGCATTGATGGCACTCCGACCGGGTTTAGATGCCATACGAGAAAAGTTATGTTTAGCTTCACGACGACAGACAACCCTCGTCGAGGATGCAGCATACTCGTTACTCGGCATATTTTCGGTCGCCATGCCGATCGTATATGGTGAGAGGGATCAGGCACTCGGGCGACTCTCGGCACAGCTATTGATGAGCTCGGGAGACACGAGCATCCTTGCATGGACAGGGAAATCTGGCAGCTTTAACAGCTGCCTTGCTGCTAGTATCAGTGTGTTCACCCAGATGCCGACAACACACATTCCGCTGGCTATTGGAGGTTCCCAAATGGACATGATCACTGCTGGATTGCGTGTTTCACTCAATCTCAATTTGGTCATGAAATTGTATGACCGCCTCGATGAGCTCCCTGTGGCGTTGTTCGCAGGTCAACGGATGAAGCTTCCATGCCTCGCTTTCCCCCTCGGGCGTGTATTGGTATCGGGACCTGTGTTTCGTGCAAAGGCAGATTGCCTCGGCATTGTAGAGATTCGGACCACAGAAGATCTTTCTCGTTTGGATTCTCTGATTCTTGTTCACCCCTGGATTGACTTCCTGCTCGACAGACACCCCATCGGAAGTATCATGGAGACAATTCCTGAGGAGAATGTAAATGGCCAGTCTCCCTCGCTAGATGATTCGCTATCGCGCTCCGGCCGTGCCAATATCACATCAGCGGCCAAGCAAACGCGAGCATCGCGCCCCGTTCCTCGTCTTGGTCAGCCATTTGGTGCACAGTTCGCGACACCTCGAGACACGACATCTCTCTTATCCCCTTCACCTGTATCGCCGGCGGAGAGGCAGATGCAAGCACTTCGACTGATCGCTCGATTGAGACAACCCTTCGGTGCGCTACTGTTCACGCCGACGCGCCAAAATGCAGCAGAGTACAGGAGGGTGGCTGCGGAGAGTATGATCACTGTTCGAGTACAGGAGGACACGCCGTTGAAAGAGTTGATACGCAGCGCACGGATGCTGGACGTGCTATGACAGTTGCCTCCAACCACGCATTTGGCACCATCCGTTTGTCCTTCATTCATTTTAGCTTTCTAATCCTTTCTTTGATGGATACATGCATTCACCACGTGTTGGAATACAAACTCTCAGTGCTTTCGTGGCTCTCGGGACTCTATTTGATCGCATCGACGTCTCAAATTGTCTTGTAATCCTTTTTACAAGCTCGCTGTTGTCGATAGCGCCGATAATAAGTGACTGTGCCTTTCCAGATTGATTTTCTTAACATGTCCGTTGTGTCCGTTGATCGACCCTCGCCGATCCGAGTGCCACTGTGTGTGGTAGTGGCTCCATTCGTCAGGATCAAAGACAAATTAGATGCTATGATCCTTTAAACCAGCATCATGCACTATTTACACAGTATAACATGCATGGGGGTTCCTTGAGAATGAATGCTTGAATCTTCTGGAGACGCGCTGGAAAAAATGTATAGGAAAATGCACGTAGTGCCTAGAATCTATAAGTTCTTGCTCTCGTCCGACCCCGACTTTTTATTTCTATCATCCCCAGCGCTTGTCCATCCCAACGCCCCACTCAACCTCAAGCCCGTACTGCTCTCGATCCCCTCGACCACTCTCCTCGCACCCTTGCCCAATCCTTCCTTCCCTTCCCTATACCTCTCTCCGAGCATACCCAACGCCATGCCCGTATGTGCAACCCCCGTCCGCCTAATTTCACCAACGCGCGGTGCGTATCTGCCCTCAAGTTCTTCAACCCAACCACCCACGCGATCCGCCGTGCGTGGGAGGAAATACGCAAACGCCCCGATAAGGGAAAGGGGTGGGAGGAGGAACCGTACAGGGAGTGAGCGAGAACGAACGACGACAGACGCCGTCAACGCGGATACACCCGTGTAGAGCAGACCGGGATTGAGAGGCTCCGCGGGATCCCGGAAGGATTTCAAACGTGCTAGAAGAGACGGACATCACGTCACGTCAGGGGCTCCGAGGGCCGAAGTGGAGCGGAAGAGCCGAGAAAAGAGACGTACATTCGACTGCTTCTTCCACGTGAATCCATCGGTCTATCACCCCTTGCACCTGTGTTCGTGCACCCGAGTAGTACCCACACACTTCGCGTCTAACTTGGCCAATACGTAGCTCGAGCGATGAAGGCGTGTCGAGAAGGACCAATGTTGGCATAGGGCTTGGGTATATCGACAGCTGTCAGAAAAGAAATTAAATTTAGAGTTCCTAGACGTCAGCAAGGGAAAAAGTAAGTAGGTCAATGGTGGGCACCTTGTCCGGAAGGTCTGCAAAGATCGTCTTGAGTGGTTCAGGTTCGACCACGACCGAAACATGGCTGGCTTCCGAGTTGGCGCTCTCAGCTGGTGCTTCTGGTATCATATCTGTTGCCGTGCTCTGGTCTTCGCTGTTACTAGTCTCAGCAACGAGGGTCCCGGCCGCACCCGCAGAGGCCAAATATGCTGTCCGAGAGGCACGAAGCTAGTTCTAAGTGAGCACAGCGAGGTAGGAGACAAAATGGAGGCTGTACTGACTGCATGCCTGCGAAACATTGTATGGGTTGGATTGCTCGAAGTCCGAGCTGTATTCGGCCTCTCGGAGAAATGCGTGGGAAATATTCTGGCAGAGTTCAACTTGTTACTTCAAGCAGAGTCCGCAGCTTGTAGACTACAACATATGGCGAAAGTACAGTACAATTATCCCACAGAGGACCGTTGGTTCAGTACGAAGTCCGATTTATCCTTTTCCAAAGTCCGTAATATGATCAGCTAGGCATATACTCAAGCAGTCCGTGGTCCATAAATGGGAATAAAAACGAAAATCCTCAGGCAACAACAGTGACGTTTTCGTTCAAATAGTCCACGACGGGCGCATATTCCGCCTAGGCCCAAATTATATTAATTCACGTCCTCGCACGTACATGGCACGAAACACTCACCCCAACCATGAACAAGTTGATGATATTCAAAGACGCGCTCCCAGTGGGGAAATTCTGTGGAACCGTGACGGTATAGTTTGCGAAATAGCTCGCAGCTTGAGGGGTGTAGGGTCCCTGGTAAAGGATCTCGCCCATATAGGAGCTCGCGGGGTAGCATGTGCCACCATAGCACGGTGCGAGACCGATGACTATGGCAACGACGTCGATGTTTTCAGGGTAGCCCTGGGTACATGGGTGAGCAAGACATGCATCACGACGATACGCATACTTACCCCCATACCAACTTGCACAGTGATGCTGCTGCCAGCGGTGAGAGTACTTCCAGCGGGAGGCAACGAGAGCTGAGTTGACTGAGCCAAAGCTGAGCCAGCCAAGAGAGCAAGGGAAAGTGCGGTCTTGAAGAAGTGCATGATCGTCCCTAGTGATAAAGTGTGTTCGTGGATGCGAAAAGGTCGAAGAGGGAGATGGTGTTGGGTGGTCGATGAGTCAATGCCAATGCTTCTCGCATCCCGCCACTTTATATCCCCTGACAGTAGAGCCGAGTCAAGTATTAATAGCAACCGTAAATGAAGGGTTCTGGGCTCGATGGCATTCGTTACCCAACCTTCCGATGGTGTCTGTGCGCATCATTCGGGCACACCAAGCCGTGAAGACATGCCGTACGTGAAATGGTGCCCCATAGAGGCTGTGGGATTAGGTTGATCGGTCTCGGATCAAACAATGAGCGAGACGTCATCCCTTGTGCACAGTCCATTTCCTGTGCAACCCGACGGCATTCCGCCAAGAAACCGATTCATGAACGGGATGATTCGAGAATGCACGTCGCACGAAGAACGGTCCGCGGAAGCATGTTCGGCCGACCGGCGATACCTGTGAACAAACCACGTTGGAAGACGAACGTTGCCGCAATGAACTTGGGGTACACTGCCCCTGTTCCTGCGAGAAGTGGGTCGCTTTCGGGATGACTCACGTCCCTGACGCAGACGTCCAGGACCATCCTCCGAGCTCGCACCCAAAAGTCCGGACAAAAAATGAACATAGGAGCGGGCACCACTGACCTGCGTGCGACGCCCGGTCATCATGAACCCCTGCATAATATAGCATTGCATCGGAGAACATGCCCCTTTCTATCCGGTTTTAAGCAAGTCAGCTGCAGGTCCCCGTCCAACATCGTATTTGAAAAGAGAGGCTCCATCGGCCAACGCTGCCCGCAGGTGGTGAAAGCGAGGCGACGTGCGTCGGAGGGATTCATAATCGGAGTTGTCAGCAGGGACAGTGCTGATAGCCTCGGGCCAGCCAGTGCATGACGCGCAGTGCCCTTGCCGAGCCTAGGCACAAAGAATGCACGGCGTCGGCCGATCCAGTAATCTAGTCAATGGGGTGGGCCAAGACAGCGTTTCTGATTTGGAGGGGCTTCGGTGAACGTTTGAACGGTGAAGGCAAGCATTGATGCTCCAAGACTCAAAGATAAAAATGAAAACAACTCTCACCGCGTATGGTATAGAGCACAAGACGGAGAATAACAAAACCGGCTATCAAGAAAATGAACTTTAAGGTAGAAGCCGACAGGGAGAACATGGATATACGACGGTACCATTCAAGACAAATCAAAAAAGATTCAGGGCAGTATCGGGCCAGCCACATTTCAAACGTAAGCAGTGATCGCAGTCCAACAAGAAACGGATCCACTGTCACGCTGAACCATCAAAGAACCCCCTTTGCCTCAGATAGGTGTTGTGTTCTTCTCGGTGCGCGACGATCTGGTTATCAACCGAATGACGCCAAATGGGCACTCCGATCTAATGCGACATGCGTCAGCCACCAGACCAGCGCACGAACAAGCGAGTAAGACGGGAAAGAGGACCAACCAAGGCAATGAAATCCAGCACGGTGTCGAACAACGCATTTCCTCTCGGTGAGCTCCCTCTCGTCGAGGCCTTGAACAAACTCGTAATTAAATCCGCCGTGATATGGAACTCGCCATTCTCAACGCCCTTGAAGAGACCTTGGGCAGCTTGCTCTGCAGTTAGTCCTTCGTCCGTCGACTCAATTTTGCGCGTGATGGCAGGCTTGGTCTTGTTCTCCTCATCGAAACCAGGGGTGTACATCGTGGGGGGGAAGAAGATGTGGGTGGTGATACCATAGAGAAGGCCCTCAGAGCGAAGACATTCTGCTAGGCCTGCGGTCCAAGAGTAGCACTCAACGTCAGATTCACAACATGCCAGCACAGGCAAACATACCTCTCAAAGCATGCTTAGCGGGAGAGTACGAAGCATAACCCACAAACGACATAAACCCAAGGGTCGAAGAAACGAGTATGATTTTGCCCTTCTTCCCTCTCTTTGCCATCTCTTTTGTAGCTGCCTAACATGACTGTAAATATAGGAAAAGAGATCAGAGGCGATGCCAACTTACCCAAGCAGTCCAAGCCTGTACCCAATAGCCATCCCGCATTCCCCCTTCAACCTCTGCTTCACCCATATCCACGATAAACATGGGCTTTGCAGCACCTGCACAACAAAACACGGCGTCTGGGAACTCGCTCTGACCAGCCATTGCCGCCGCCAAAGCCTCAGCAGATGCCGAAGCAGTAGAAAGGGAGAAGGAAAATGCTTGGAAAGATTGCGTAGGGGATACACGGAGCGCCTTTGTAGGTGGTGCAACGAAAGTACCGATTATGAAGGCGTGATTCGGGTGCCAAAAAGCAAGGAGAAGAAGAGTGAGGGCAAGATAAGGTGGTTTACGGGCTATACTCACCTCGAGCTCCTTCAGAGCATCGTCGAGCTTGCTCCGCGTCCGTGCAACAATGGAAATGTTGGCACCTCTCTTTGCAAGAATTTTTGCGAGCGCGAGTCCGAGACCTTGGCTACCGCCTGTGATGTAGACGTGCTATCGTTAAAACGTTAGTGACATGGTTAGGGTCATAGCATCTAGATAGAGATCCGGATAGAAGTGGTGAAACGGGAGGGAAAGAGTTGTACACGTTCCAGAATGTCCATGCCAGAATCATCACAAAAACGCCACGCCACGTATAAACCAGGACACGAAATTTTGTACTCACCTTGCCCTTTGGATCCCACTTTTTCTTACCAATTCCAAAAACCATAGAGGAAACCAAGACGAGGAAAAGTGCAATAAGGGTTTTGGCAAGATAGGTTGACGTAGAAAACATCAGTGAACGCGAATGCAGGGAGCTACGTAGAAGTTAGCTCCGAGATGCTCGCGGAGAGGCATCTTGCGGTAAATATACACTATTTACGCTATGTTTGCACACGTCATAATATGTAAAAATCTAGTAAAAAGCGTGGTTAGAATCTCTCGCTCCGAATCCATAGATGAATGCCAAGAGGTGTTAAAAAGCCAACGGGAAGAACTTGTGTGATACACTGAATCTTCAGAGAGTGACAAGTAGTAGAACATGCTGGATAGGACGCAGCATGTTTCAAAGTCCGCCGACGGTTAATCGGGCTCATCAAGGAGCGCATCGTCGACACCGTGACGCAGGTCCCGTTCGCGCAACCCCCTCTCTGCAATGAAGAGTCTTGACTTGGTACTTGCCCAGCCTTCAGGCTCTTCTCTCCCCAGGCCTGTCCCGCATCATTACAATCTGAATTCAACGAGAACAAATGAGAAATGACTTCGCATCGCATCTGGAGGTTACATGACCATGGGAGATGATGGTAGAACGCTGTATGAATGAATGGAGTGCTTCCTATATCTTCCAAGAGAAGAGGGGTGATTCATTCTCAGGAAAAATTGCCCCCCTTGTGGCTCCGGATACGTTCATGTTCCAGTGGACGACGCATATGAGCACCTGTCCGCCATCTTGGCCACATGTCAAAAGCTCTCCCGAGGGAGAGAATACAATGGCGCATACGACCCTATGGTATTGTAACATGGCGATATTTTAGTAGACATTTTCAGTCGGCCCGGTCTCTGGATTATAGGTACTTGTCCGATGGCGGGGGATCTAGTGGCAAGGTAGGGGAGGAGATCCCAGTCGACATGGTTGGAGTAGATCTAGGGTAGACTGTGTACGTGGCTGGGACGTGGAGAAATAGATAGACTTACGGGAACCCGTCGAGAGTACAGTTAGAGCTCAGATAGAATACGGTTGGTTCCTTTGATGGGAGGGCTGAGAAAGATTAGAAGTTCATTTCAAGTGCATCTTGTCGCGAGGAACAGGAGAGCTAGCGAGCTGCTTTCGAGGGGAAGCCCGCCGTCCCTTACATACCTCTAAATTCTATGCACACGATATCCGAAGAGGGTTGCTTGGCGACTGAAATAACGAGGGTTCAAATGTTCATTTTGTGTGATGAACCAACTCACGTGCATCCTGATGTGTTGGGCGCAGGTTTTCCGACAGCTCTGAAATCAGGATACAACCTATGAAAACGTAGAAACCAGAGAAGATATAAATTGCCTTTCCAGACCGATGACATGAACTAAAGTTGTGTTCCAGGTGAAATGACTATGAATACTCACATGCTCCGTCTGAGAGTTCTGACTACTCCCGATGTAGCAAATATATCCAAGAAGTCGACCTCCGAGGAATAAGTTGTCCATGGCATTCTGGGACGATAGTGCCGCTGGAGTCTTGGAGTAATGAATTTGTTGAGTCGACGACCATGAGTAAGACGATCACTGAGGCCTGAGGATTCAAGATCAGTGGTGGTATGAGCAAGGTGCTAGAGTCATCTGCCACAATACATCTTAGTATCCCCTGAACGGGCTCTCTCTCGAAGTGCGCGTTAAGGTATGAGTACTGACGGCATGTCTAGAAACACCGTGACGGGGTTAAACAAGACTGTTGTTGTGTTCAAAACCCAAGCTGACAAGCCCAAATGGATCCAACCTGCTGCATGATGCTGGCACAAGCACCGTTGGGCAGAAATCCGTATGAGGGGTTTTCCAAAGGACGGCTGGGTCTTCTACCTGATAAAGAGCAGTCAAAATACTATTCTGGTGAGTTGTGCTTGTAAACAATGCAGTTCAGAGTCTGTAGCCGTCTATAGGAGACGATGGTAGTGAATCGGACCCGGGACAAAGTTGGACAAGCACATCTGATCTGGCACATCAACTCATCATCCTCGCACAAACAACGCCACCGCTCACCCCAGCCACGAACAAGTTGACGATGTTCAAGGATGCGCTTCTAGTGTGATGGTAAAGCTTTTTGAACAGTAGTCACCATACCGAGGCTCCTTTGGTAAAGGATGTTCCCTATGGAGCCTCGAATCCGAGTTGCAGTACCACTTGCTGCATGGTCAAGACGGACTATGGCGACGACGTCAACATTTTCGGGCTATCCTCGGGCACACGGTGAGCAAAAAGGTGGATGCATGACGACGATGGTAGTAGAATACGTATGGCAGCGACTCGGTGCCCGTCTACCATTACAGTGGGGTTCGTCTGCAGGAACCACCCACACCAGATAATATGCGCTTCGTCTATCAGAAAGCGATGCTCACCACTCGGTCCAATTTTGTGGCTCCAACACGAACTACATCAGGAATCCAAAGATGACGAGCACCGAGGCGATGAGCACGCGTCGAGCTCAATCCGATTGTTCGAGCGTTGTCACTATCTCGCTAGCTGTTTGGAGGTGCCAACACGGTGGACATGGTGGTATTTGTGTCATTCGGTCCCCTTGATCTGTAGGAGGTCCCTCACCCATGATATCCTCCATTCTAGCCAGTACGTCCTCGAAGTTTTTCATCCCCCTGTGTTGCACAGCCTGTAAACCCATGCCTAGCCGACTGCGAGTCAGACTTACCCTCTGTTCTCCAGATCATTGTGATGCTATGTTCTGGAACCCCCCAGCCTATTTCTCGATATTGCGTATGGACCGCTCTACGGCACTCTTCCCCTCGCAATCCGAGAGTTGTGCAATGACTCTGTACGTCTCAGACCGTCTATGGTCGTGTCAATAATACGCGCGAACAATGCATCACCGTCTTAGTAGCTGATGTTGAGTTCCTCGCAGGTCCTCTACATCTGCTCATTACCTTCCTTCTCCGTGGACGAACTATCGAATTTCTTTCCATGGGTGGGCTATGTTCACCTCTTCTCATGCTTCAGGGGTTGAAAACCAACGACGAGCAGTGAAATCAATGGGAACACTGACCGACCTAGTAGGATCGTCAATACGGGCAAGCAACGCAGGCGGCCTTTACTAGATGCTCAGGGTTGCGGTTCTAGTGTGGGGACATGCAGCCCGCGGTCGCTATGTGTCTATTGGCGCCCGCGCCCACAGCACATTGCAAGCACAAACATTGGCAGCTTGTTCGGTTTCCAAGACCATCACGGCTACACCCTATTGCTCCTTCATCGTGTATTCACTGACTTCGCCTATACCATTATACCATCATGGATATCATCAATCCGGTTCAAAGTATCGTTCAGAATGTAAACGTGTATGTATATCAACTACCTTCGTAATTTCGTCGGGAGTGTGCTGAATCGGTTCCAGGGCGAAAAAAATCACTATTAACAGTGGGGTTTCGGGATTCGACCTTCCGTTACCTTCCAATTCACATTTTTTCAGACATCGAACTTTGCACTCCAGCGCGCCGTGGGTTCCTGGTTGCGAGGCAATACCGGGTCCAATTTTCCGTAGACAATACCCCGCGGTCAACGAAGCAAGCAAAGGAGAAAAAGAATCGCATCTCGTGGACTGAAATCTTATATTTGTGAGTACATGTGCATTGCTTGACCCCAGCGAGCTGACTCTTGTCAGTGACGGGAACGATTATTCCGTCCTCCACGCAAAGGTTTACCGGAAGCTGCCAGTGCACATCGGACAGGACAAGTTTGTTGGAAGTCTTACCGATACCATCGGCGGGATACTGGGGAGATTGAAGAATGGCGGTACGTATACACTCTGTATGATATAATTTGCTGACACAAACACCATGATAAAAGTGCTTGAAGAGCCTCTTGACAAGGATATGTCCGACGGACAAATGTATTCTTCCGGGATCAAGATCAAATTTGCATTGATTGCTGAGACGCGTGGAGGCATTGGTGCAGATGAACTTCAAGCTACCGATGCCGTCAACAGGGCGACAGAAATGCTCACCGCACTCGGCGCCACACCTCAAACTGTTGACCTCCTGAATTCGGCGATCAATACTGGAACAAATGTCGTGACCGAGGTACAGACATTCGAGAATACATGGGGCGTTCTATTGCAAAGGATGGCTCTTTTTAACAAGACCATGGCTGGTATCGCACAGGTACCTGGTATTTAACTTTTTGACTCTCAGTCTGAACGTCGCACAGATTCATCCCTATACATCACTGGCTTGGTCTGTTATATCCGCCGCAAACCAGGTCTGTCTCTTGCTTGATATTCTCACATGCGCTCATCGCTGGGTGTACTTCCTCTCAGGTGCTCGTAAACCAGCAAAATCGTGATGGCCGGGTCATTCGCTTAGCGGGAACTATAAGCGACGTCTTTACCTTCGTTGAGGATGCCGGGTGCTTAAAGTTAGTCAAGGCCCACAGAGAGCCCATCAAGGTTCTGATCCAGCAAGTGACGGAGTGTGGGTACTTCATCGCTGAATATGCGAAGCAAAATAACTTCTGTCAGTCGTCGTTGGCTTTCCATCCCCATCACTGACCTCCATCCCCAGGGACTCGGACTGCGAAATACACGTTCTTGGATGTTGACACAAAAATCACGGATTACGAAAACAAGCTCCGGGACCTGAAAACCGCGTTCTTGGAAGGGGTTACACTGCAGTCTGGCGTCACTGTCTTTCGTATGATGAATGCTGTGCAGGACATAGGTTGGTACCCCTTCTTGAGGTTGCGGGAAGATGCTTACGCCTGGGATATAGCTGAATCCATCGACTTGAACGACATGCCCTATGCGGCTGGCGCCAGATACGTGGAGGAGAAGGGGTGCTTGCCAGGTACTCGCGAGTACATCATCCAAGAGATTTGCGATATTCTCAACAATCTCGATGAGGATGCCCCACGGGTATGCCTCCTCACTGGCGTCGCCGGATCAGGCAAATCAGCGGTTGCTCACTCGATTGCTCGACTGTACGACGGACAAGAGAGGTTAGGCTCGTCGTATTGCTTCCTCCGTAGTGATGTCACGAGACGCAACCCGCAAAACTTTTTCAGCACCATCGCCCTCGATCTCTCCGACCACGATCCTCAGTACAAGGCCGAACTCTGTCGAATTGTGAAGGACAATCGATCACTCCGCACGTCGGTATCGCTCTCAGAGCAAATGAAACGACTCATCATTGAGCCCAGCAAGCACCTCCATACTATCGGGCCGTTGATCATTGTAGTGGATGCCCTTGACGAAAGCGGGGATCAATCCAATCGCCGAGACCTTCTGCGCGTCTTCATTGAGCAAGTCGCTGAAAACAACCTCCCGACAAACCTTCGCTTCCTTATTACCGCTCGCCCGGAGAGTGACATCCTCGCTGCACTTCCGTCTGGCCCACAGATCGTCCATAAACAGATGGGTGATATCGCTCAGAATATCGTCGATGAGGACATTGAGAAGTTTATCCGTCACTGCCTACATCATACCGAGCTCGATTCTACCTGGCCGAACCAGGAGTGGTGTCGACTACTTGTCCGCCACTCCCAGCATCTCTTCCAGTGGGCATCCACCGCATGCAAGTTTATTGAAGGGGATGGTGCCATTGGACTCGACATCGGCGAGCGGCTCAAGATACTCTTGAAAAACAAGAACAACGCAGGCGTCCACCCTCTAGATGAGCTATACCGGACCATACTAGGTCAACTGTTTACGTTAGATAATGTCCAACACAGGTTTCGGGAGGTGATGGCTGTTGTTCTGGCGCTCAAGGAGCCATTATCTCTCACTTCCCTCGCTACTCTATTCGACCGCGACACGAACATCCGAAAAATCATCAGACCTATGGGATCGTTGCTAGATGGGGCTCTGAATGAACAGAAACCTATTCGCCCACTTCATACCTCGTTCCGTGACTTTTTATTGGACGACGCTCGCAGCTCAACCTTTCATGTCAACCTCCTACCCCACCATTCTCTCCGCCTCGGACGTGCATTGCTTGCATGTATGCAACAGAACCTCAAGTTCAATATCTGTGACCTCAAAGACTCTCGGCTCCGTAACATTGTGGTCCCTGACCTGCCGGTCCGGGTGACTACAGCCATTCCCCCCTGCCTTGCTTACTCATGCCAGTATTGGATGGACCATGTGCAGTATACAGAGTGTACTCCAGAATTGTTGGATGAGGTCACTTCCTTCTTCAAGAACTTCCTCCCCTTCTGGCTTGAAGCCATCAGCCTTCTCTCGCTCTCATCCCCTACATCATGTACCCTAGCTGCCCTAGGAACCTGCAATATCCTGAAACAATGGGCCAAGGTAGGGTCAAAGATTTGTGATCAGTCATAATATTGAACATGATGTTGCTAGGGTTGCGAGATTGCCAATCTTGCAACGGAGGTGATCCAATTCATCCAGTTGTTTGCTCCAATCATCAGAGAATCCACACCCCACCTTTATTTGTCAGCCATGCCCCAGACACCCTCCACCTCTCCACTCTGCCAACTATGGGCCAACCACCTCCAAAACCATCTCTCAGTGACCTTGGGACATCCAGCCAGCTGGCCAGCAGAGGTTCATACTTTACAGGGGCATACTGATGATGTGACCTGTGTTGCCTATTCACCTGATGGTAGTCAAGTTGTCTCTGGCTCAGGGGACAAGACCATTAGGATTTGGAATCCAATCACTGGACAGTGTTTGGCAGCTCCATCACAGATGCATACAGGCAGAGTCAGCTCTGTTACCTATTCCCCTGATGGCAGTCATGTTGTCTCTGGCTCAAGAGACAAGACCATTAGGGTTTGGGATGCAAAAACTGGTCAATGTATTGCAGGTCCAATCCAGGGGCACAAAGGTCCAGTCACCTCTGTGGCTTGTTCTCCTGATGGTGATCACATTGCTTCAGGCTCTGATGACCATACCATCAGGGTCTGGGTTGCAAACAATGGACATTGCATTGTGGGGCCATTGCAGGGTCACATGGACACAGTCAGCTCTCTTGCCTATTCCCCTGATGGCTCTCAAATTGTCTCTGGCTCTTATGACAAGACTCTTAGGGTTTGGGATACAGATTCTGGACAGTGTGTGGCAGGTCCATTCCTTGGGCATACCAGTTGGGTCTACTCTGTTGCCTACTCACCTGACACCTGCCATGTTGTGTCTGGCTCAAGAGACTATACCATCATGGTTTGGAATTCAACTACTGGGCAGTGTGTAGCAGGTCCATTTCAGGGGCATGCTGATTGGGTTTACTCTGTTGCCTTTTCTCCTGATGGCAGCCACATTGTCTCTGCCTCTTCAGACAAGACCATTATGATTTGGGATTCAAACAGTGGCCAGTGTGTGGCAGGTCCATTACAGGGGCACAAAGGTCCTGTTACCTCTGTTACCTATTCTCCTGATGGTAGCAGCATTGTCTCTGGCTCTTGGGACAAGACCATTAGGGTTTGGAATGCAAACACAGGTTACCATGCAACAGGAACATCCCAGGGGCACACTAAATTGGTCACCTCTGTTGTCTATTCCCCTGATGGTAGCAACATTGTCTCTGGCTCCTTTGACAAGACTATTAGGGTTTGGGATGCAAATACAGGTCAATATGTCACAGGTCCATTTCAAGGTTGCACATATCCAGTCAACTCTGTCACCTATTCACCTGATGGCAGCCACATCATCTTTGGCTCTGGGGACTGTACCATTGGGGTTTGGAATCCAACCAGTGGACAGTGTAGGATAGGTCAAGAAATCTCATTTCAAACACACACAGACACAGTCAGCTCTGTTGCCTGTTCTCCCAATGGTGGACATGTTGCCTCAGGCTCCCATGACAGGACCATCAGGATCTGGGATGCACACACTGGCCAATGTGTGGCAGATCCCCTTCTGGGCCACACTGGTTGGATCTACTCTGTTGCCTATTCACCTGATGGCAGTCACATTGCCTCTGGCTCAAAGGACAATACCATCAAGGTTTGGAATCCAACCACTGGACAGTGTGTGGCAGGTCCATTCCAGGGGCACACTGATGCAGTCCAGTCTATTACCTATTCACCTAATGGCAGCCACATTGTCTCTGGCTCTTGGGACAAGACCATTAGGGTTTGGAATTCTATCACTGGCCAGTGTGTAGCAGGTCCATTTCAAGGGCATACAGATCTGGTGACATCTGTTGCCTATTCACCTGATGGCACCCATATTGTCTCTGGCTCTGAGGACAAGACTATCAGAATTTGGGATGCAAATACTGGACAATGCATTGCAGGTCCATTCCAGGGGCACACAGGTCCAGTCAACTCTGTGGCATATTCACCTGATGGCAGCCATATTGTTTCTGGATCTGTAGATCTTTCCATCAAAGTATGGGCCCTAAAAACCCTCAGTCTCTTTGGTGAAATGTATCAACAAGAGGATGGCTGGATTGAGCTTGGTCATGGTGCTTGCTTTTGCTGGGTCCCTTCATGGGCTAGGCATGCCTTTTATCTCCCCACCCATACCTTGGTCATGTCTTCACATGAAGCTTATAAGCTTGACTTTAGTGATTTCTTGTATGGAGAGTCCTGGGCATTGTGTTGGAAATAATTTTCATGTTCATCCACAGAGTCATGCTACTCCATGATATTCTTCATGATACATTTTATCATTCTATATTTTGAGTTGTGGTTTACCTACCAAGATACATAAATACAATGTTTTGGTTCATGCTATTCTGATCTATAACATCCACATTCATAAACAAGGTTGATGATTTGTTGAAAAGATTAGTGAGATTGCACTCTGATCAATAAACCTCTCATTCATGATTACTATGGGTGAGGATTCAATGTTAGTATTGGCTGTAGCCTGTCTGCCTGCATGTTCCCTGAACTGGTATCTGTCCAGCACTCATGATCCTATGAATCATGATGCAGCACTTCACAGAAGCAGCCTCTCAAGGTTAGACTAGACATCAGTGATCTATAATATGCCAGGTAATGCAAATTTGTGTTGTCACATTTGACACCAATGGCGAGCTCAGGTGGTTCATTGAAATGCATTGTCATAGCATCACTCTAGATACATATCATTACATACAAATACAGCACTATGTAAACCAAACGACCTTTATGTCAACCACCAACTTGTTGTGATGGGTGAGTCCAACTAGGAACTCGCCGACAAGTTTCACGAGTGGCCTCGTCCTGCCTCAATCTGGCTCCGCAAGCGTGACACTTCCTCGTCAGTAATGTTGAATCGTCTGACCAGTGTGTCAATTTTATCCACAACAACCACATCTCGTCCTCCAGATAGCACCATAGAATCGGAATTGAGCTCCAAGTGAACACGCTCTCTATACGATGATTTCTTGTAGACCTCCAATGCGAGAGCTACGTCCCGAGGAGTGATGGATGCTTGCGGCGCTAGGATAAAGAGAATTTTCATCACGTAGATCAGGTCGACAACGTATGCCATGAAGCGTATTGTAATGGTTTTACTAAATTCAGCGTTAGAATTTACAGTGAACGACCAAACATGAGACACAACCACTTACGCTGATTTGGGAATTCGATTACATAGCGTTACCAGAGCGTCTGTTACCGCAAGGGGAAGCGTGACGACAACTGTGGCCAAGTCATTCAACAATGAGGTCATTGCGGGGGCCGATGGCATGGAATGTCTGTTTGCCCCCTGTCAAGCATTGTCACGGAGAATTGTATCATCTAGCTTACAGGACAGCCTGTGCATCCGAAATGTTATCCACCCCAAGATCTGAAGTATCCAACAAAGCTGTCTTGAGTCCATCGCCTTGTAGCGCCTTTTACAGCGTCAAGCACCAGATCATGAAAAGAGACAGTTTCTCACCCCTTCAGAGTCATTGAAGTTCCAAACCTGGAGGAGGTCCTGGTGTATAACAAGCAGGTACTCCTCCACCTTTTCAGCGGAAAAGTTCGAACTTGTACCCAGCTTCGACCAGTACCCTTAGGCGACGTTTAGGACTACAACACCGAAGTACCAAGGACTCACTCTTCATCCCGATTCTACAAAAGTATGAGATCGGTTCTGAAAGTGGTAATATAGGACGTACTCTATGGAGAGATCCACCTTTGCCTCAATGCTCGCCCGCTGTGCCATTCCAGCGATATACAACGGCGCATTGCGCTCGATGCTCTGCGGCTCGGTCGTCGCAGTATAAGATGGATCGGCTTTGATGTACCGTTCGATCTCGGAGGCTGTTGTCCTGACGAGTTCCGGAATCGTTGGTTCCAGTCTGTAACCGCTTTTCGCTGTCATACCGTTAGTCCAATAATAGATGAACGAAGTGAAAAATAGTACATACTGGAAACGGCTACGTGTGGTATGTTGCTCCCTGCTGCTCGTAGGAGGGGTTGCGAGCAGTAATCTTTAAGAAACGTTGTTCTTCGTGGTCCTAGAAGGGGTCTCGCGTCCTCCATGGTCTTGAACGTAACGCCTTCTTTACGCAGGTCCATCATCAGTGAGTTGTCCAGCAGGTCGAGCTTCGTCAGTACAACAACAATCGGGACTACAGCAGGTCGGTGAGGTCTTCAGATATTAACAGGCCATAACCATTTAATTTACGCACTATCACCAAGAATTTTCTTTTTGTTTTTCAGGAATTCCTCCATACCAGCTTCAAGGAGCCGTCCCTTGGCATACGGAACTGCAAGGCACATCCTAAAGTCTTCGCTCAGCTGCGTTCTGATCACCATGGGAGGTCTTACCAAACGGCATGTAGTCTATCCTTCAAGTCCTTCTGTTTTCGTCGGCCATCGATGAAATCTTTGACTCTTCTGAAGTTGTCGCCTTCTGCTGCCTCAAGTCCGACGCTATCGTGGACGACAAAAAGCTTGTTCTCTGGTGCGATGTATTCGCGGTCAATGTCAGCTCGCCCTCGTGAGGCTGTGCTGACGTCCTGGCAGAAATATTTGCAACCGCAATTGTTGCAGGCAAGAGTAGACCCACCACATCCTTGACTCCAAACACGTTTCGAATTAGGGTAGACTTTCCAACACCGGTCTGAAAATTTTGAGCGTCAGTGATCGGTGATTGTAGGTATGCAAAAAGATAGAAGTACATTTCCTATGATCAGCACTCGGAAGCTTCAAGGGATCAGCTTAGGGTGGTGATCAAAGAGCGACAAGGCGCTCACCGTGGGCATATGCGAAGGACTTCACTGGTGGTGGAAGACAAATGGATGGTGGGGGGTAACGGGTCATCGTTAAGGGTGGCAGGAGATGGCGGGTCATCGTTAGGGGGAAATCGGGGAGTAGGGAATGGCGGGATATCATTGGTGGTAAGGGATAACTGGACATCGCTAGATCTTTTACCGGTAGTAGGGGGTAACGGGACATCGTCAGATCTTTCACCGGTGGTAGAGGGTAACGGGCCATCAGGCCCGGGAGCTCTTTTGCTAGCGACCGAATCACGCGAGAAGGTGATAGTAACCACAATATTCCTGTGGGATGTCACGTGTGCTTTCAAAAGCCAAGGTTAAATGTGTCCGAGAAAGAGCGCTACATGGCACAACTCGTAGCTTACTTCCATTCCCATGACCATCGTTCTGCGCTCGCGCCATGATTTCGCTCTGTTTCGCGGTGATGCAGAGGGTATGTTTGGTCTTCATCCACTGTCCTCGGTATTGCAATGATACGGACAGTTGGTCCTGGGCGGACAGTTCGCTGCAATAAATGGTGAAAATTTAGGTTCATCAGTCGATGCGACAGGATATCTCACAAAGCAGGATTAAACACTTCATTGTGCGTATAACCAGGGGGGAGTTCGCCAGGAATCTCCTTTGTAAAGCTTCCAGTGTTAGTTCGCAATACGACGTGGTATACAGGTTTGCCAAATTTCTGCCGGACTTCGAGAGCGATACCTATGAAGAAAGGATTGGTCGACGTTGAAATATACGCTAGAATGAGGATGTACCCGATATGTAGATGGAGCCCTCAGACAGTGGGCGCGACATGGCGATAGGTCGGGTCATTGCGTGCAATGCAGAGGTATGGCTCACTGGGAAAGTATGAGGGAAGATATACAGCAAGTACAACAAGGGCGCGCGTTTGCCAATGCACGACGTCTGGTGAGTGCGGCAGCGATTGCTCCAATACGAGTAACCCTAATCCCGCACGTGATGCGCTGAACGAATTACATAATAGATATGGGCAAAGCCCAATTCTTGGTAAGTAACTTGGTTTATGTCTTTCCACGGCTTGAAAACCCCATAAATATGCAGACTGTCATTGAGCCACTCGCAGTGAGAACACACGGCCAGGCGGAAAGTGGAGTCCGGACAGAACAGCTGAGGGGCCATTTCGCCGGAAATGGACTCCACCTAGTACCCGTCCGTTCTAACTATCGTTTTAACACCGTTCCACGGAACGTCCACGGAACGCGCAAGATAAATAACTGCCCATATTCTTGACTATACGTTAAGACACTTCACCTATAAGGGAGAGAATCTAGTTGGGCACACAAACCTTTTGTGTGGCAACAGCTCTCCAATAAGATCACCTGCCAACTCCATCGCCCAGAATCGAAAATTTCTGTCACTCGGGCTGTTTATGAACCGTGTGCTATCGAGGGATATGAAGAGAGTTTATGTAGCGAGCGAGAGGGACTTACCCATACGACTTGCTAGTTGTTTCATCGATAGAGGCGGTCTGCGCGTCGCCTTCCATAGTCTTGATTTGAATAATTTCGAGTCACTCGCACTCCGGGTTTCGCAATCCCCCAAAAACGATTTTCCCTTTGTGACAACTCGCAAGGAGTTTGTCGTCCGACCCGCGACGGTGTGGTATCCTTGGAGTCGCAGATAATATCTTTGCCCCCGCTCAGCTACCCTTGAATAATGACGTTTTGCATATCTACATCCCACAACCTTGTTCACGCACCTCACTGGGCTATCGCTTTCTTGTCATCGTTTGCGGGTGCTTGACCAGCCAGACATCATGCATCGCGGGCGGCGACCTTGCCATTCCCCACTCCCATATCTTCATCGACGTGTCTTCACAATAGGTCCAACGAGTCGGTGCCTTTCCGGAAAAAATATCATCATCATGGGGCTGCTATAATCAGTAGTGTTATGGTTTTGCGATAAGGTTAGACAACGTCCGTGAGGGCAACAGTCATAGAGATAGCTCCAGAGCGTACATGTGACCAAGCCCGGCGGGAATTGCTCTCATATCACATACAAAGTTTGATTGTTTCGCGCCCCGGTTCCCGTGCCAAGCAGATCTTCGTAGTGTTGCATGCGGTTCAAACGTAATCCCAACCCCGGCGGGATTTGAGTGGCCTAATTTTCAATTGGTGAGTACATAAAGGGTTAATGGGGTACAAGGTTTCTTGATCCCCGAAATGCTACTGCTTTCCGTTCTCTTGGCTTTACCTTCCCATATCGAGCATCTCGTTTCAGGCTTTCGCTGCGACAAGCATCACCCGGTTCAATCTGAGTCCTTCACACCCTCGGTAGATGATCTAGCCAACTTACTTTCTGCCAGGGCGAGCGAACGAACGAACAAGGTATCTCAAACCACTGCAAAATCTATCCTGCGCATCTCAACTGCTAGGTCTGGTCGATGTACAACATTGCGTCCGCATAGTGCAACGCAGGGACGTTGGATGCCTAGCAGCAATGTCATCACCGTCGAACTCCCAGGTCTAGCGTTAGTTAGACTGAGTCATAAAGTCAGATCAGCACTCACCCCGGCAACGGCAAAGCCAGCAATGCCGATGCTCGTCTCACCCGAAGGGGTATCGGGGATAGTCATGGTGATGCTTTGGAAGACTTCTCTCGTTGTCCCAATCACTGGATCGTAGGGAGCTCGTCCAGTCATTCCGATATCTCCGCTGAGTCCAGATCCAAGGTACCCAGTGGCAAGAGCAGGGGAGGAAACCGACTGTGACAGAGATCCAGTCGACGTTCTCGGCGTAGATCTGGGGTGGACAGCGAGTGTGGTACGAGGGGGAATGTATTACACTCATGGGAAACCCGAGCTCGGCAGTATAGTTAAAGCCCGGGATAGAGACTTCATTAGTTGGAGGTCGATGATGATAATCTGGCTGAAAGCAGAAGCTACGACAAGTGCAAGGGTGAGAGGTATTCTGAGGAACATGACAGCCGGCGAGCTATTGCGCAGGGGAGATTTGTTCTCTATTATACGTCTCTGAACACGAGCCGGAAGAGGATTACTCGGTGGTTGACAGATGTAGGGTTCACGCTATGTAAAAAATCACAAGAATCGCTTTATGTGATACCTGCTGTCAGTCTTTTCTTAGCGAGCATAGGTATTAGTCAAACGTACGCACTTTATGATACTCCATGACGAAATCGGAGCTGGTATCGGTCAGAAACATGTTGAATTCTTGCGTTGCGGTAACTTTGTAGCGCGCTGCGCGATTCCCGAAGTAACCCTGTAGTTCTCTTTGATGTCATCGATTAATCATTAAATTCATACACCTATCATACAAAGTATTGCATGGTACCCTGAGAATAAGGCAGGTAAAACGGGTCAGTAGCGAACGCAGTTATGCAAAATGCAGGGCAAAGAAAAGCAAAAAGCAATGACAAAACACTCACCAACTTCCTTGTCTGCATACCTTTATCCCGCTCGTTCTCCTCCGCAGCACCGAATACCGTGAAAAATCTTCCGACCTCTCCGCCATTTACGGCCTCGGTCCCACCTTCGTCATTGCTCAAACCACCATCACTGTTCCCTCTCCCTCTTATCGTTAAAATACTGGCCATATTCCCACATCGATAGCAGTAATTAGGTGCACTCCATACTGTTACAAGTGATTCATCAAACATATATTTGTAGCCTTCTTGAACAAGTTGGTGGGCGCGGGCTATGAGTGTCAGATCATTCGTATGGTTGAACTACCACGGTGAAAGGTAAGCTTGGAGGGGGAGTACCGGCAAGAAGTGATTTGTGTACCTCTCGCGTGACGTTTCCCCCGAACAGCCAACCAGCACCGCGTGGACTGACAGCCCATGTATCGATATCTTCCGGGTCTGACCACATGAGATCTAGGTTATGAGGTATGAGAAAGACACTGACGAGCAAAGCACAGAAAAGAAAGGATACAAACCGCAAAAGGCACCCTCGTGTGGAATTTCCTGGGCACGCGACAATACTCGTACTTGATCTAGTGTGCGTATGTCAGGTGAGAGTCCGCCGTGTACACAAAGTATCTCTCCGTCGATTATCTATTCAGGTAGGTCATGCGCGTGCAGTGGACAAGTTTGTCAAACTGTGCGTGAGAGGGGGTGAGAAGAGTCACCTACAGCAGCAAGATTTAGATAGTCAAATACATTACAGCAAGCTTTCCAAACGGCAGCACTACCATACTTTTGTTGGCATTCGTCTGGGGTAGGTCAGCTGGCAATTATCTTCGAGTGAAAGGACGATACGAACCGTAGAATCCGTAAACTTGTGTTATCTGTCGACTCTCGTGATTTCCTCGGAGGAGGGTGACTTTGTCGGGGTATCTGGACGCGGATGAGAGGACGGCGAATGGTAACGCGAAATCCCTTACCTTGCTTTGAAGGCTAATAAGAGGGATACGGTCTCAAGACTGTAGTGACCACGATCCACAAAATCGCCCTGTCAACCCAAATGATCGATATGTATCGAACGTGTGTTCCACGATCACCGTAATACGACAATGAAAGGAGAAAGAGCCCATTAAGCATCGATCGCTTCACCGAAGGCGACATCTACGTGCCATAAATATATAGCTTGTCTCAGGGACCTTTCCGCCTTTCCGGAGCAACTCGAGGAGGTCCCAGAATTGGCCGTGGATGTCGCCACATATCGTGACGGGGGAGGAGACGGGCTGGATGTTGGACTCTTCCATGAGAATGCATCGGACGGTGTCGCATAGGACTTTCATGTCTGCCTCTGGGAGATGTTGGCAGGACATGAGCTGCTCTATCCATTTGTCGGGGTCGTAAGTCATGGTGGTGGTGAACGGCGTCGTCGGCTTGGCGGGCTGAGCACGCTCAATGTGGGAAATCCCGAACGTATTCGTCACCAAACACAACGCGCTCTGCAGCTCTTTCGCTGCCAGCGACACCCGCCATGCAGCTGCTACGATGTCTGCTCTCATTGTCTATATTCATGCTCGCCGCACGGGCCATCCATGAATCCGAAGTCGGCATCGTCGACTGGCACACGAAACTCGTTGGTGTTCCCCTCTACACGTCACAACTCACCAAGCCCGTACTTCGCGACGACCTCGTACTCACTGCTACCAGCAATAACGTGCTGGCGGCTCTCAACGCTACTGATGGCACCATAGGTCTGTTTGGTTTCTTTTTCCGTGTCAGTGACCATGACCCCGATTATTGCAGTCTGGAGAAGCGTACACGATACTCAAGATGCCATCATGGGGTTCAAAGTGCACGACGACAGTGTGTCTCTAGTGTTCACATCGCTGCGCGCGCTCTCGCTGATGCTACCTCAGATATATACACCCTATCTGGGTCCACCGGGTCCACTCTGCGCGTCTACGACGTATCGACCGGCGACCTCATCCATGAAAAGCGACTGCATAACCCTGCTGAGGGCAAAAAACACGACCAACCCACTCTTGGTATCGCGTTGACGCTAGTCCGTGCTCAGGGTGGACCTCAGGCAATCGTCCTCACAAACGGAGATACTGTTCAATGCATCCAATCCACTACTGGAGAAACGGTATGGCAATGGAGGTCTCCGGACCAGGGGTGAGTGAGAAAAAACGCGCATACAATCCAATCTTGACATCGACTTTTCCAGTTCCCTCGTGATGTACACTCACATCTATCCCGATACCCATACATCGACGGTCTACGTCGCAGGTTTCGCGAAATCCGTTAGATCGTATACGCTACATGTCACGACGCTCGATCTTGCCACAGGTGAAGTCGTCGCTGACGTGAACATACCAGCCAGCATAGCGAATGCGTTGTCCGATTTCCTCTTATTGGGCCCATCGTGGATTGGGTCTTCCTCGACTACGAGTACGCGCTCTGATGCGGATACTGATGCTTTTGGACCCTCTCTGGTCTGGCTTTCTCCTTCGTCGACCACATCAAATGCTCCTCTATCCCTCTTCTCGGCTCCACTCTCTCCTTCTCTCAAAGGCAAAGTTCTGACTATTCCCAATGTCTCGTATAAACGCATCCAAGACGTCGGTCTCTTAGACAATGGATTATTCATGGCTTTCCAGGACAACGGTGCTGCAGAAGTCTTGGGTTACGAAACCAGCGGATCGGCAGTGAGAGTGATATGGGACTTTGGTGATGTGGTGAGTTGGGTCATTTTGATGAGGGCCGGAAGGAGAGTTTGCATGGTTGTATGCTGAATGAAACGCATACAGACACCATCTGCGTCTACCTCGGAGTCACACTTTGTTGGTGTACTGAACGGGGATGGGAAACCGCGTATAGGCAAGGTGGCTTGGTCTAATGTTCATGACGTGAGTTCCGTTCGTTTCTCCCGAACAAAATTCAGATGGTCGGATTAAACATAGCAAGTAATCCATCAAACGTTTGAGGCAAACTTACAAGAAGGTGCGGGCCAGGTCACTGGCTTCGCGTTGCCGTTTGAAACCAATGAACATGGAACCATTAGACATGTGGGTGCTTTCCTGGTTCGTTTTTTACTTGGCGTCGAATCTTACATTTATGAAGGTCGCGTTCTTACCCTCTTCTCTCGACTCCTCCCAAACGAACGAGACCCCCCACAAGCTCCTCCTTATTACCTCAACAGGATCTCTCCAACTCTGGCATCGCAACGTGCTTCAGTGGGTACGCGAAGAATCGCTTGCCACTGTACAAACTGCGACCATTGTCGAGCTCCCGCCTTCAAGAGAGGAGGTGATGGGCGGCGTAGGAGTTGGTGGCAAGAGTGAAAGCTTTTCGAGCAAGATCGCGAGGCAGATTGGGGATACCAAGGTGTGATTGCGCTTCTGCGTCCAACCACACTCCCGAACCTTGCCTTGACTCATCTATCCTTAGAACTTGCCCCAATACATCATCCATTTTGTCACGCGATTCGTGACTGGCTCGTATGCCTCCCCGTCTTCCCCCGTCTCTCTAGGTTCCTTTAGCCCCTCTACGTCGACCATACCCCACTTTATCCCCAACCGCTCGCCTGCTTCGTCCAAAACACTCGTCCGTGATCCTTTTTCATTCCGTCAGCTGCTTATCACTTCGACGACGTACGGGAAACTCTTTGCATTGGATACGTCAACGGGTGCGATTGTATGGAGTCGAATTCTCGGGCTTGGGTGGGCAAGGCAGGTTGGTGGGAGGATCGTGCCTGTGAGGGCGTTCGCGGTGCGCAGAACTGAACTGGAAGCGGAAGATGGAGTCCCTGAGAACCGAGAAGGGATCGTGTTGATCACGCAGAGAGTCGCTGATAACGTGCGTATCCTTTCATTCTGCTTCCCGGCTATGGTTTTCTGTTTGGTTGATCTGGGAGCTGGATAGTCATTGGTGGATACCGTCATTTTCCACTTTGATCCTCTAACAGGAGAAGATATTAAGACTGTCACGTCCGCAGGCGACAAAACCGAAAACCCCCGTGTCAACGTTAAAGGTGCTGACGGCAGATGGGTCAGCCCTTTGGAAGGTGTGGATGCAATTGCCGGGCCATTGATAGATGTATTCCTTATGCCAGATGGCAAGGATACGGTTGGGATGTTGGACGAGTTCTTACAGGTCAGTTTGATCTTGGTTGCTGTCTGTTTTGTATCCCTCGTCTAACTGTACCGACCAGGTACAACTTTACCCTGACACCGCTGCCACACGCGCCTCCCTCACATCCCTGGCCCCGCAACTCTACCTCCCATTGCGCGCTGGTACACAAGTCCTTGGCCACCAGTTAGGTCTAAATGATGAGCTCTCATTGTTCCACGTTGCCTTCCCGACATGGGGCGTGTCCTTTGGTGAGGACGAAGAAGTGGCCACAATCATTAGGAGTACCAGCAAGGGCCGCAAGGTGGCAAGTGTAGGGAGGGTGAAGGGGGACAGGAGTACGTTGTATAAATATCTCAATCCCCACCTGAGCGTGGTGATATCTGCTCCGTCGCTCGCTTCCTCGGCCCCTTCACGCACCTGTGGCCTGTACGTGGTCGACAGTGTCAAGGGTACCGTCCTGTACCACGTCTCGTTGCCCGTTGTGGACGGAAAATGCGACATCCAAGCCATGCTAGACGAAAACTGGTTGGTGTATTCGTATTATGATGATGGTACCGAGATTGGTGGTGCGAAGGGTTATCGTGTCGTTTCGGTAGAAATGTATGAAGGGTATGGGCCAGACGAGAAGATTTCGAGGTGCGTACACACTCGACGCGGACACGTCTTGACTGTTCAGGGATTAGTACTGACGAGCGCATTGCTGATGACAGTTCGGACATTACCTCGTACTCGAACAAGACCACTGAAATTTCAGTGTATGAACAAGCGTTCGTGGTGCCGCATGGCGTTACCGCGATTGCAACGACGACGACTAAATTTGGAGTGTCGACCAAGGATATAATCAGTGGGTCATGTTTAATTAATAGCATTCTCCAATGTGATTCTCATGCTAGTCTTGCGTAGTATCAAGTCGGAAAAATAGCATCCATTCTATTCCGCGCCGTCTGCTGAACCCGCGCAGACCAAGGCGAAAACCAACGAGCGAAGAAACAGAGGAAATGCTCGTGCAGTACGACCCAGTACTGCCAGACGACGGGCGGCTCGTGTTGTCCCACTACTACGAGGTTTGTCTGCGCCACGGTGTTTTCTTCATCTCATGATAGATTTGTTGACGATCTCGACAGGTGGCTGGCGTGCGTCAGATAATCACTGCGCCGTCGCTACTCGAATCGACATCTCTGGTGGTTGCAGTAGGCACGGACCTATTCCTTACACGCGTTGCGACGTCAGGCACGTTCGATGTGCTCTCTGAAAGCTTCAACAAGGTGCAACTAGTGTTGACCGTGGTTGGGCTGGCCGTGGCGATCGCAGTGACGAAACCGATGGTACGGAGGAAAAAGCTGAGGGAGCGATGGTATCAATGACTCTGAGTACCTGTCCTTATTATTGTACACAGCCACTGCCCACTACAGAGACGCGTGTTAGCCTGCCCTAAAGCGGTTCAATGTATTGTAGGCGATCTGCGCGTGTCTCTACACTGCATAACATCACACGACGATGGCGACAGTGAGCACCGTCAAGCAAGTCGCGTTCCCCTTTGACGAAGAGTCAGACATCGACGAATTGGATGTGATCGGCGCGTCGGGCTCGACGCGGAGCACGACCGTCGTCGGGGACGCGACTCCCCCAGACCATACTCCACGCAAACTGAAACTCGATACACTCATCATACCCGCACGCAAGAGCAAGCGCTCACGCGCACCTTCGTTATCAGAGAAAGATGGCGCTCAAGCAGGAATTCAAAAGAAGCAAAAAATGGAGGGCAAGAAAGCGGTGAGCACATTCCTCTCTAGCAATCCGCGTCTATACGCGTGCCATTGACATGTCTTGGTCTCTATCCTCGTTGCGGATCGCTAGCTTACGATTGTGATCAATGCAAAACGCGTTCAGTTGGAGGCTGCAAAACGACGCTGGTTGTTTTGTCATCGAGATCTCTTCCAGCCGCTCTTGCCCTCCACCAATTTCTTCGACGTGCTCCGCAAAGAAATCGTGGACATTGGGGAGCCGGAGAAGGTGACCTATGTACCGTTCCACGCGTTGACGGAACAGCCCGCGTTGATTCAAGGGGGTGAAATGAAGGACTATCAGGTGCGTGTGGTCGTTCGGGTTGTGGCGGCATTCTTGGACGGCTGATGTGCAAATCCCGTTCAGCTGCAAGGGTTGACGTTCCTTGTGTACATGTATAATAATGGTGAGTCTTCGTTCTGGGTAAAGGGATTTGGTGATAAACGTCCACTTTGAAGGGATGAACTGCATTCTCGGAGACGGTGGGTCTGCGTGCAAATACATACGCTATCATTTCGGTCTGATTGTGCTTCGCAGAGATGGGTCTCGGCAAGACGCTGCAGGTTTGGACAGCGTCCGCAAGCGTGGTTCGTATTCTGATCATTCTCCAGACCCTCTCCTTGTTTGCGTATATCAGGGAACATTCGAAAGGTTTGTGTTGTTGCTATAATTAGTTTGTTTGGTAAACATATGGTCCTATTCTCACAGGTACTCAAGATCCTCATCTCATCATATGTCCTCTCTCCGTTTTATCTTCTTGGCAAAATGTTCTCTCCTCTTATTTGTCCCCGTGAATGTTAATAATTTATGCTTGCAACAGGAAGCTGCCCGTTGGCTGCCTTCATTCGACGTCTTGCGGTATCACGGAACCCTGGCCGAACGGGACCGTCTCAAGACGGCTGTCCGCAACGGAGAAATCAAGTTTGACCTCTGTGTCACAACGTATGATGCATACGTTTCAGACGACGGCTGGTTCAAGACCCGACGATGGTTTTATTGTGTCCTCGACGAGGGTCACAGAATTAAGAATTCGGATACTCAGGTGTCGAGCAAGATCAAAGGACTGGGTTCCCTATACCGACTAAGTATGTGTCCACCACTTTGGTGTCGCGTTCCCTAGGTCGGCTGACCTGTGACACTTTAGTTTTGACGGGTACACCTGTACAGAACAACCTGGTCGAGCTTTGGAGCCTTTTGCACTGGTTATTCCCAACAGTGTTTACGCCCCCTTCAGAGCGTATCTTCCGTGAATCTTTCAACCTTACCAAAGGAACCTACTCTATTCCCATACTCAAAGCTGCTCAGGAACTCCTTAGAGTGATCATGATGCGTCGGACGAAAGATTCTGTCGAGATCAGTGTTCCACCACGCGAAGAGTTGACAGTGTTTATACCGATGACCGAGGCGCAGAGGTTCTGGACGTATCGATTATTAACCCGGATGGATACCTTGGACCTACAGGAGATATTCACCAGTAAACTGGAAGACGGGCCGGAGGACGACGGGCGAAGGGAAGTTAGAGAACAGATCGCGAGTCAGATAAAACGGACGACCAGTGGGGAGACTCATCGTAAGACAAACGAGTTTTCGAGAAGACCGGGTTTGCTGATAGCATTTGCACAGGTTGGAGGAAGCTTATGAACCTATTAATGCAGCTGCGTAAAGTCTGTGACCAGTACGCGTTGCTTTCGTGTCTTTCGAGCTTCAGTTCTCAAACACGTTTAGCCCATATTTGCTCGAAGACGCGCCGCCATTGCCTTATGTCATCGGAGGGCACATCGTTGCTTCCTCCTCGAAGTTTATTGTCATTGACAAGCTCCTCTCCGACATTCTCCCAAAGGGCGAACGTGTTCTCATCTTCTCTGTGCGTCTTGACGTTATGTGTCGTCTCGAATGCGCTTTGATCTGATTTACTTGGGCTAGCAATGGACCAAGTACGTCCAGCCAACGCTCAGCACGTACATATTAGTGACGATTCTTCGTATAGCATGCTGGATTTACTGGAAGATTTTATGGAGTTTCGCGGTATACCCTATGCACGACTCGATGGGAGCACCACACGCCCCCGACGTACCTTGGACATCAGACTGGTATGTGTCAATCATAAAGTGACATATTTGCTCTTATCTTTACTATTCTCAGTTTCAACAAGAGCAATCGCGTAAGAGGTTGCACTATATTCGTGTTTTTTTTCCCTGCTGAGCGCCTTTACATATAGCGTATAAAGTCTTTCTGGTATCCACAAAGGCTGGTGGTCTAGGTCGGTCGAAATTGGGATTGCATCCTCCAACACAAAGCTGATGCCACACCTAGGTATCAATCTTACCAAGGCATCCACGGTCATCATGTGTGACTCCGACTGGAATCCACAAAATGACCTGCAAGCCATCGCACGAGCGCACCGTATTGGGCAGACGAAGACCGTCAAGGTGGGTCCTTTCCCTCTCTCATTGCTATTCCTCTCATTTAAACCTACCAAACCATAAGGTATATCGCCTGATTTGCAGAGGAAGCGTCGAGGACCAAATGCTTGACCGAATTCGCCGCAAACTGTTCCTTTCTCTCAAAGTCATATCCTCAAATACCACCAATCCTTCTTCCGACGACAAGGATTCCGAAGAAAGTGCCCAGACACTCCAAAAGGCTGAGCTTATGGATATATTACGGAAGGGTAGCAGTGCCATTTCGCGCGAAGAAATCGGCATGGACTTGGGGCACTTTTTGAATGCGCCAATCGACGCAATTTTGGAGGAGTCAAGAACACGAGAGGGCGCAAGAGACGCACGGATGAAAAAAGATCTCGCCACTGGAGGCGATGGCGGGATTAACGAATCTGCAGTTAAAGCAGAAGAAACTGAAAAGCTTCTTCAAGACGCCGAGGAGGAGGAGCGCCAGTTGCTCAGTGGTGTCGCTCAAGTTCAAAGTCGACTGTTTGAAGGCCAAGTAGTCAATCGACGACAGGACAACCAACAGATTGCCCAGGAGTGGAAGGAACTACAGAAACGTGCACGGAACGATCGGCTTGTTATGGTTGATGGAATACATATGGTGGCGGATGGTATGGGATGCGATGAGGTGAGATATCCATAATCGAAGAGAGAACCCGAAACATTGGTTCTCGCGGCTGGACTGCCTTCCTAAACGAGCTTTTTCAGTCCACGGATGAGGTTAAAAACTCTCCCAAGAAGCGATCCAAAGTCAAATACGATTCAGAGGATTGGTGCATCTATTGTAGAGATGGCGGTGAATTGGTCGTGTGCAGTCTTTGTCCTCGAGGTATGTTTCACGATTGCGGCGCCAAGATGTTCCCTGACCCACGCCACAACTCTTTGGCGCTGATCTCATTCCCCACAAATCTAGTTTTCCATCCAGAATGTCACGGCATCACACCGGCGCAGCTGAAGAGACTCCCATCGATTCCATGTAGTCAGCACAATTGCGCAGAATGCAATCGGAACACCGCACAATCCGGTGGGATGTTGTTCCGGTACGTCGCAGAAACTCACTCGTTATCTCGGGCCTAAATCGGTGTCCTGTTTTATCGAATAGATGTCAGACATGTCCTCAGGCGTTCTGTGAGGATTGTCTGCCACAAGGTGATATTGACGCCGTTGGTGACGTCTTGCCTGAGTTGTACGTGTAAACATGTTTTCTTCATGTGTGAACGTTACTCATCTATCCGCAGCATACTGCTGGGATTCGGCGCGCAGGTGACTGCATATTACATACGCTGTCATGATTGCCACGCCCTTTGGGCCCAAGATCCTGATGCGTGGAAGGCCTGGGAGGAAGAGATGGCAGAAACGCAGCAGAAGCTCGACGCAGCTGCAAAGGCTAAGCGGTGTGATTGATTTGGCGCACTTGAATCGTCCGTCTTTTGCTTTTCTTTATAATACTACACCGAGTTCTTGCGTTCAAACCACATGACCTAATACGATACTACCTATCTTTATTATGTTACAGTTGCCGTGCTTCCCTTTCTGATGTACATCTTTCAGGCCTGAGCTGGATGTTATACAAAACGCCGGTCAGAATGGTTGTTCTGCCAACACCTCGGATGTTTTGACGATCAACTCGTTCGGATTTTTCAACTCAGCCGCAAAATACGCTTTTGCTCCGCCGACTCCACGGGACCGCACAATCTGCATGATGGTGTCATACGCATCGGGATTGGATGCTCTTGAGACTGTGCAAACGAAGTCCCGCTTCTTGTTATAGATGAACAGCGGTCCAAGAGCAGAGGTAATAGGATTGTTGGTCGGGAGGCTGACAGGTACCTGGACCTTGATCACCATGCTCTTGTTTTCAGCCTCCGCATTCTTGGTGAGCCCCGGTCTGAGTGGACGGTTGGTAGAGGTTGCAAGACCGAATGCCTCGCGCATGAAGTCCGCTCTGGAGACGGTGGAGATCTGCTCGGATGCGCCACCATAAGTCGGTTTGAGGGTAACGGTCGTCTTGGTAGAAAACGGGTTACAATCTGGTTTGTGTACCTTCCAGTGTGCGCCTGCCATCCGCCAAAACGTTTGAGTGAAGCGCACCCATCGAAGAACGTCAACATTAACCCACGCTGGCACTCGGTCGAGCAGTACCGAACGACATGACACCTCGCGCACTGCTTCAAACCACTTCCCTTGGCTCTACAGTTTTCGCACCGTTTCTCTTCCCAAGGCGCCACCTCACCCTTACGTTTTCGCTCCCATCGCTGAACGGTAGCGGTAACTTCTGCCCCGAATATCAGGCACATCTTTCGAGGCGAATCGCCGTTCCCGTCGGGGATGTCGAGATCCGCACCATGTTCCATCAGGAGGTCGACGAGCGCCACGTCGGCCCCTTGAAACGGTAAGACGATGGGCACCTCCCCATACCGATTCTGTGCGTTTACGTTTGCACCCTTTTCCAACAACAGTTTCGTCATTTCGGCGTGCCCGATCGGCGGCGTACACGCGTGATGAAGCGCCGTGTGGCCCGAAATGTCAGGGATATTGGGTGACGCGCCAGCGTCGATGAGATAGCTGAGAATATCGAGGTGTCTCATGGGCGTATTGTCTGATGAGATGGGTCGGAGACGTTGTGCGCCAAAGACGGTAAAGGTGACGAATCCGAACTGGAAAGGCGTCTGGGTGGTGTTCAGATCTGGCGCTGTGCCCGATTGGACGGCCTAGACAGGCAAAGGCGGGATCGGAGAGAAGTCTTATCGCAGAGAAGTGGACGGACCTCATTGACTACATCGTATTTCCCACACATGCACGCGAGTGCAAACGGAGAAAGCTGGTTGAGGTCGAGTTCGGCGAATTCTGGGGGGGAACAAAAAAGAATGGTTAATGCTCGGAGATGTGTCAACGCATGTCGGGCGGTGAGAGATAGGGGTTTAACACTAGGTTGGCCGCAGTGTTGCATGTCCCAGTGGAGGAACGTAAACGATGCGGAAAGAAAAAGAGACACCTACGCTTCTGAAACATCCTGCGCAGGCTCTCGCTGCCCATCTCAATGCCAATGAACCCTGGCTTGTCGAGGATTTGCGTCATCTGAGGCGTGACGATCAAGCCTCCGTCATGTTGTACGCCTGCCAAGTTATCTGATTAGCCTGCGGCGAGCTGTCAGTGTTTTGTAGTAAATGCGCACCCTGATTCATGTTTCCGTGAATAGTTGGACTTGAATGTGGATTAGGAGTCAACAGATGTCAAGAAAAGATTGCAACTGTCATTCACGTGCCATTCGTAAATGAAATGTTATGACAAGACTTTGTCAGTGTTGCTCCACAAATGACTTATATATTCTATACTTATGATCATGGGGGATGTCCTGATTGACCGACCTCACGTTCGAAGACAGGTATGTGCATTAACCATCATGTACGTACTTTGTAGATCCGAGAATACCTGCGCCCTATAAGTGCTCCAATAGCACGATATTGCCCGTGCTCAACCACGCCGTTATCACGCAACGAGTGCTAGTGAAGTTGACTGTCGTCCACCATGTGTGGCCCAAAAGCACTTATGGCAAAGTGATGCAAGACCTATCACGCCCATCGCGCGCATACTTTAGCAGCGAGTAATAGGTGTGTGGTTATTGGTTTGTGCTCGGGGACCAAATCATGTGCGTTTCGACGTGCAAATCCCTTGCGCCGGTTCTGAGGGAGTGAAAGACTCTGGTTCGTTGCCGGAAGCTGGAGCACTCGGTCATGCACCCGATATCCCGTTCGGGTGCCTCCCTGAGATATTATGCAGTTTCCATGGATTAGATGCTTTTGAAGAGGGCATAGAGTCCTAGCCACCATTTTTCTTAAGAGCCAGAGGAGGTCATATAGATAAGCAAGACACAAAATGGAAACGATCTCACACGTCATCGTTTATCTTTTGTTCGGATCCTACCGTGTGCATAACAGGGGTATTGCGAGGTGGGCAGCAGTGGAACTGAGACGGCTGTTTTCACTCCTCGCCATATCAGGGGGAGATTCTGCTAGTAGTTATCAGCACCCCGGAGCTGCCGTTACAATCTGACGCACATTCTTGTCTGCGAATGGCTTTGCAAGCTTGTTCTTTCGGCACTGCGGCCCGGCCTTGCATAAGCGCGAAGTAAGGCAGATTTGGGTATGTCAGTAGGTTAGAAGCTGCCAACTTAAGTACTGTAACGCGTGCTCGCCATCTGCGTTCGTCTGCCGTCTTAAGTTCATCCGATACATTGAGAGACGCGTTAGAATGGGTTGGTTCGCAAATAGTGTTCAAGTTGTCCCCCATTGACCTGGTTCTACGTTCTCTCCAATGGCGATACACGGTATCCCATGTTGCAGCGCTGTCACTCGCTAAATAAAGTTTGACGTGTACTGGAAATTGTGGTTCAATCGGATGATAACATGTTTCTTGGGAAGCGAACTTACCTGGTACCAGCGCATCATGTGAACTGTGAAAGCAGGAGAATTCGTATCGCTGTAAAGAAATGATGGACCAAATGGTGGTAACCCATTTAGCGATGGCGACGTACTTTCATTAACAAATGGACTATGAGAATAGACTCATCGGACATATCTTCAAGCTGAAACTTTGTCTTAGAGACCAGCTGAACATTTGAGCGAGGCGCCTCCAATTATTTAGACCACCAATTCAGAGTGTTTCATTGGGCTGACATTTTGTATGCCATAGGGTGATTCTGTCTGGGGAGAGGTCGAGATGGGATCCGGTTGGCGGAACATCCTCGTACGCCGGCTGCAAACCCATACCGAGTCCAGGTCTCTGCTTTTGGCCTGTGTGCCCATGTTTGCTCCCAGTACCACGTCCTGGAGGAAACAATTTAGCACGAACTAGCTAGGTCCCAATGACCTTGAACACATTGACAAACGCCGAGAACCTTGTTGATCAAGTACAATTGGCCCGGCTGCAAGCTCGAGCCCAGGTTTTTTTGGGAGACTTTGCTCATCGGGTGGGTTCAAATCTGCCCAGGCCCCAGACCAAGTCGGGCACCACCGGCTTGCCTTCTCTCTTTCATGACCTGATGGCCCGGCATGTATTACTGTGACCGTAGAGGCAGACAGACGACAGCAGGTCGTGTTGCTCAGCGTCTGAGCAGACTATCATGCGATTTTGTGAAGGCCTTGGCATTGATTGGAATGTAGTTTGTTTCTGGCAATGAACCTGGTGATGAGCAGTGTGATCGAGATGTCTACATGCGGAGCCCACGCTGCACCAGATGAGTTGCTGTCGGAGCTGCTCCAAACTGTAGCCTAATTCCTTGCGCCGATGGCGGAGCTTGGCGTGGTGGACCCCGCACAAAGAGCGAATGCGCTTATAAAACATCTCTGCGCTCAACTCCTTTTGTTCATCATGACAGGCAGCCATCTCCAAACAGGTAGTAGCACTATCTCGGAGTCAATCTTGGTGCGCGGCTTTGCATGTTCCGTTAAGAGCGTGACTGCTATAAATGGTCCTGGGTGACATTGTCGAAGCAGGACGACTGCCGCTCGGGGAATCGTGAAACGGATAGCATTCGAAGGTACTGCTGACTCCGCCAGATCAAGATCATGATGTTCAAAGTCGAAATCTTTGACGGGAAATGAAGAAGTGATAATCTAAAGACAGGGATGATATTATTTCTTGGTCTCGAATCGTCTAGTTAGACGAGTTCGAGGCACTTCGGAACGTGAGTCGTACAAATTAAGGTTTGTCTTGGAGGGTAATACAACCATCACATTTGGGCCTCAACAGGTCCGACTCCACGATCGACAGAGCGGGTGTAACGCGGCAATACCTAGCTATCGGGCGACACCTGTGGATGGGCCTCGCGGCTGTGGGCGCGGGGACACAAAGCAGGCAATGCAAGCCTTGTGTTCGATGCATTTACATCCGTTCAAGTACTCCTCAGCAGATCGCGCATACCCGTTGGGAGTCTCCTCTCCATACGGAAAAAGCAATCATCCGAAGTTTCACCTATTTTTGCCTGAGAGCTTTGCTCAAGTGCGTACTGTGGGAAAGGTTCACTCGAATTATCCCGTCTCCACTTACTCGGTTATCCTTCGTCCACCTATTTGCGAGAGTTCCCGTGGTCACATATGGCCCTCTGATAGATCCAGTCATCAACAATTCGTGACCGGTGCCTGGGTACAGTTCATTGAAAATAAGGTTTGTATCATGTCACGTTTCTTTTATCCCCATTCGCAAGATCTCCATCCCCATTCCTCTAAATCAAGAACAAGCTGGTGACTGTAAGACATAGCATGTTTCCTGTTTTTGTTTCTTTTCCCTCTTCAAACATCCTCTTTCAGAAGATCACCGATCTGATCTTTGCCCCTCCAGGAATTTTGATCCTTGCTTATTACATTACCCGATCGTTCATGTCGAACTGCCACGCGCTCCACAACTTTTCGATACATATAAAAGCTCGACCGAAGTGAAGGGACTCTCGATCTCACATCTTATCCCTTAGACAGTTAGTATGCCTTCAACTGTCATTCACACCGGACCCCCAACTCATCCCGCTCTCCGTATGTAAACACTACATTTGTGACGGACCTCTCTCATTCGTTATGCTAGACGTTCGTGATGCAAAAGATGCTCATGTTGTCTTGGAAGCCGTTAGGCTCAACATGCTCCCGCTGATTAGGCGTCGACTGACCGCCAGCGAGCGCGAGCAGCTGGTGTCAGGGAACGTCTTTGTCTGGGAGGAAGCAGAGAACGATGGGGGTCTGCTGCGTTGGACTGACGGGAGAAGATGGTAAGTATCTCTCCATCATACTTTCTCTTGATCGGATTCTTATGTCGAGTGGTCACCAGGTCGCAAAGTCGGATGCGTGGTGACTATCTGTTCTACGAAGAAAAAATGGAAACCACTCAAGAAGAAAAAGATGCGAAGGCAGCTCTCAGGTACCTGTCTTTGTGAAGCAAAATCCAGGACTATACTTACTAATGGAGTTCAGAGCCCGGCGGGCGACCGATCCACTTGCAGTTGCACCTCCAACGAATAGGCGAAAGGATCGTCCGAACCGCCCAAATGGACTCACGAAACAGACATACTCGGCACTTGTATATCTTCCTGGATCAAGCCATCCGCGCAAATGGCATGTGGTGGCATACTTCACGGTTAGCTTAATGTTTTTTTCCAGTGACTTGTCCAAGGAAACGTATCTCATTTGCTTTTTTCCCCAGGGAGATGACTACTTGCGACTGCCTGTTATCGAAAACTATGACTATCTCCATAACTTGCGAGTTCCGGAGGGCATCTTCGTGTCAAGTAAAGCAAATGGAGTGCGCAATGATCGCTATTCTATGACAGACTCGAGGGAAGGCTACACTCTAGCCGAATTTCCTGCTCAGCCGAATTTAGCTCACTATTCGCGACATCCAATGTCCCACGAAGTCCCATCTAGGCCTGTATCGTCTCTCTCGCCCTCTCCATCTGGCTCCTTATCCCCGATTCATCGGCATCCTTACTCACCACTTCAGTCTACCACGCCACGCCCTCATCCTCATGACATTTCTCTGCCGAGTATAGCTGCCCTTACTGGTCCACACGCACATCCCGATCTCTCCCCACCTTCACATGTATCTCACCCTGTTCGCCTAAATCACCCTTCTCCAAGTAACTATAGTCCACTGTCTGCCGAAGACAGGCGAGTCTTGAACAGCTTCCGTGTGGTGTTGTGACGATGATCGTTCAACCTGACACTGGTCCCTTAATATTATGGCATCCCCCTCCGCTTGTTTGACATTCAGTTAGTATCGGATCGTTTTCATGGGTTCGATGTTTCGCTTCCCTGCACAGTTGCCGAGTATATCTTTGGTATAACTGTTTTTCCGCCATCGAAAGCTCAGGATCCCACCACTCTCCTCTATATTTTCAGGTGTATATAAAGTTTTGTGAGCGTGGGGGTGCCCACTGCCCACACCCTTGGAAAATTTCAAGAATTCAAAAGTCAGTTTCACGGTGCTGCTAGGACCCCTGCAAAACAGGTCCGTTACCAAGTCGATATGCGTTGAATTCACATCGCACCCGTGGTAGTGGGAGGGGGAAGTTGACAACTGTCTTCCTTCGACTCCTTGATCTGACTGGTGGGGATTATGGTAGTGTAATGATAAGAGTGAATACGACGCCTGATACAGTATCCGTTCAAGTTCAGCAGTGGAATACTCTACTCGGTGCCAGGAAATTTATACATATTTTCTCGTCGACCCGGGTTTGACTGACAACATGGTCGAACGAGTTTGAACATAGACACAGACTTCCAATGACTGCTCGGCCGACGTTACTTCTTTAAGTACCTTTTTTTTCTTCTAGCCTAGCCAATATCAACTGGTCTATAAGGGTAGGATCACTCCCGGTTCCGCGAACATTTACGCACGCTTCCGTCGCAGCCATTTACGGCTTTTTTTTACATAAATGGAAAGCTGGACAATTTAAACCCACGGTGGTCTATATTTCGGACTCAGAATACTTCGGCACGTCAGCAAAGGCGGCGGGAGGACATCGCAGAGTATGCATACACTGAGAACATGTATTCTGAGGTCATGAGAAGCCAAAATGACAAGACGGAATATACAAAGACCGCGATGGCCGAGGGTTTCCTCGCATTCTCAAGTGCTAAACATCGTGCCGACATGCCGAAGTGTTCTGAGTCCTAAATCCGTGTTCGGAACAGAGGACCGTCGGCTGTCCATACCTGTTATGACGAACCCAACGATACATAGATGGCAGCGGCCGCCAGCTGGAACATAGTGGCCTAGGTGATGTCACTTCTGGTTATTCCATCCGAGTTACGCGTCGCACGACGCAAGTTTACCGTGGTACTCGGGCGATTATTCGGACCTCCCTCCCGGTGTTGCCTTACGTGATGAATCGTGGATCCTGAAGTGCACAAGCATTCTTATTTCTATTACGGACCGGAATGCCATTTTGCGGGGACAAATTGGCACACAAACATTGGATAGATCAAACAAGGCTTGCGGATTTCGGATGATCAAATCGACTCGAATGCTTGACACGGGATTGATGATGGACCATCAATGTTGCTGCAAGGAGCGTTCACCATGTACTTGGAGCATGATACTGGGCTCATTGATCATCTACGACAGCCATTTCATTTTCGGGCCGATTGCGCCCCGATTTTGCGAAGCCGAGGGCACGTGGTGAATGGTAAGCCCATTTGCGAAACCTGACGGCGGACAAGGTGTCGTACCGCGGTTGAGCTTTGGATGTCAATTACAGGTACTGCCTATAATGAGCCTGACAAAAGTACTTGACAGTTGGCAACAATGTTCGGAGCCTGTGCTTGATCGCAGCCTCACTACAGAGAACGAATGAGAAGGCGACAACTTGACCATCGGCGCGCTGGCGACTAGTCTCATGAGATGAGCAACTTCCTTTCGACCGCAGCGTGTCAGCGGAATATTACTTTCGCGGATGGGAGCAAGGACGGTAGGTCGGTGATCAATTTGGTTGTGGACAACCTCCCTGTGAATGGCGCAGTAAATTGATGCCCCACAGCCCTACTTGACGTGTTTCCCTGTCAATAGTTCCATGAGCATGATGTCTCAATTGGCAGGGTCTCTGAGTATATAAAAAAACATAGCGGTTCGGGGCCAGCATTGGATCCACATCAACGGAGACATTCTGCATATTTTTGGTCCTCAGGCTCCTTCCGCCCGATCTATGTTGACGATGTGAAAGAGAATTCGACAGTGCGTGCGCTGCGGCGGACTTAGCCTCGTCGTATCCACTTCGCAAAAGAAAAAGTGCACACAGCAGGAGCAGGGTTTGTCATATAAATCCGGGATGGGCGACTGGACGCCAAGTTACTCATCAATTCCAACTGTTACTGAGAACGGAATTGACGACTGAACTGACTCTAATTCCTAGTTTGGCTCAAGTTTATGATAAGTTTAGTCCAAGATACTTTCTAACAAACATACTCGTCTATGTTGGCGACTAATTGTGTAGGGAGAAAGCGATACCCACGAGATAGGAATAGAGTGGGGGAAACTGGCACAGGATTGTCAAAATTCGGGTTGGAAAGTTGGCATATACACATGTGCCTCAACTCTAATGACCATGCAGTTGGCACAAGAGGGATCGGGGGCAAAAAGGGACACCTTCATCCGATAAGCGTCCCGTACAATCGTGACATGTCAGCTTATCGCGCATACCTGGGCTCTCACTGCCAAGAAATGTAAGTTCCAATTGTACTAGTGTTCTAGATTTCCGAATTTCCGTGCCGATACTCTATTGGCAAAAGGGGAAGAGGAAATGTTCTTGAGCACTCATTACCTGGGAACTAGAGAACGTGAGTTTCCTCGGGAAATTTGTTCATGTATCAAGGGTACTTTCCTGGAAGATTAGGTGTTATTCACAGATCAATATCAAGTATATCGATTTGTCCCACCAAGTTGGATGGTTCCTGAAATTCGAACCAAATCGGCATGAGTCCTCCCGGGCCGTCAAGCCGGTTCAGCAGACCAGCAACATTGCATTGTTGAATCTGCGAGCCAGAACCATATCAATGGGCTTTTGCCGACCGCAGACATGTCGGGCTTGATGTCGGGCTTGATGTCAAGCATGCCCACAGCCCCAACAACAATGACTGAGCTACCCAAAAAGATCCAGAAACTACTTCATCCTAACAGGCCTAACAAGACTTATATTCGTTCCAACTCCGCTTCGGCAACGACTCGGCAAGCGTGATGTTTAAATACATCTTGTCAACGTTGTATATTTGTTCAATTTGAGTGTCGCCACTCGTGGATACTTTTGAACACATTTTGGCAACAGGTCTCTCATGTCATGTCAATGTAGAACTTGGCGAAATCGGGCGCCACCCAGTGGGTTTACGTAAATAAGATTGCCGAAACGCCACACCAAAATTGGTTCAACCTGAACCATTGATATTGAAGGCCCGTATTGGACAAAAACAATGATTTTGTCTTTGTGCTATAATTTATTGACAGTCTCCGCACCAACCCTAGCTTCGATTCGTATGATACAAACGTGGCACGTGCGCATGCCTGCCTTTTCGATGATCAAGACTTTCGCTCATCAGTGCCCATTCTGATTCCTGAGTTTGTCCGTTGTAAAGCCAAGCCGTTGAGCGTGTCGAACAATTATCCACGCACCCTCATGATCCGTTCGTGCGAGGTTGACAAGATTGCGATGTTCGCTTTTACCTAACCATACCACGACACACCCGAATAATCTCAGTGCGAGTGGGTAACTGAATCTCACGTCTCTTCATTTGTCACTCCCTACTCAACAGATCCACAGACATCTGCATCTGCGTTCCCGGGTGCTTGAGAGTCGGCGTGCCGAGGATCGTCGGGTCACTTTGCCAGTCGTGCGATCTCAACAATCAAACACTCATCACGGCAGCGCTCGATTTTCGAGGACTCACTGGGCTACGGAACCGACGTTCGCAGCGAAGATGCGCGGGCTCCGTCCCTTCTCGCTAGTGTCGTCGAGCGCACTTTCGTCGACTGCGTTTACTTTCCGTGTCTTAATTCACCCCTCGCCAATGATATGCCTCCTTCCTCGCCGCACGAAAAATTTCTCGGTACTTTTGGCCGAGATTATAGTACCACAAAATTGATATCGTTTTCTGCAGGGACCGGATGATTGTTATCTGTTCTTGTCAGTGCTATCAAGTCCTCTGTCAAAGTTACCTATGACTTTGCTGGCAGATGCGGGACCGAAGCAAGGCAATTCGCCTTCAGGCGCTGCCTTGCCATGAAATGCCCCCCTCACGCGATCATCACCAAGAGTGTTTGTGCCCAAAAAATAGCAAGTTTTTTCAGGTTCTATGCCAGAACTCACCCTTCATTCGCAAGGTGGTCCTTTCATTACTTCGCTTGCTTTGCCTCATTTAAATTATTTTTTGTCCCTATATACATCCTGATGCCACCGGTCGAAGCTACACCAAGGCCTCCGAAACGGGTGAGTAAACATGCAAGTGGCCGGAATGACATAGAACTACAGTAATACGATGCCAGGTCTTCGTACTATACAACAACGGCACTTTGACGACGGTGGCGGACCCTAGTATACAGTACCCATTACGCTGCCGAGGACAATGAGGCTCCGAGTTTCACACGTCTCCATGGACAAGCTTTTTGCCCTCTTCAACCTTATGCTCGTCTCCGCTCATCTTCCCTGCAATAATCTTCATTTCCCCTTTAACCATCGTCATAAATCCAGGCTTCTTTTCGGCACCCATGGATGCCCTTTTACCTGTCGAAGCTGGTAAATCTTGCCCTTGTTGCTGTGCCCCGGTTGAGGCCTGATGCTCAGCAACGCTGGCCCCTGGGGGTGGAGGGTGCAATTGCGCAGGATGATATTCCCCACCATAACCTCCTTCAACCTTCCCAGCAGTTGTGGTTCTTCCCTCTTCATTCCCTCCCCCCTGGACATCCTGCGACGGATGAGGCTCTCCATTACCATGTTTCTCCGAAGCAAGATTAGATCCTTTAATGCCTTTCTCTGTCCCCATTGGCAGTTTATTCAGTTACGACGTCATAGCTAAAAGGATTTGGCGCACCTTTTTCACCCGCAACGACTGCCGTCTTGTCTTGTCTGCTCAGGGTTTCTTGGTTCTTTGTCTCACTCGCTTCCTGTGACCCAACTGCAGGACCGAATGTACCTGCCCTATTGCTTTCGACGGTCTCTGCTGCTCTCGCTTCCACATTCTTAGCGGACTGCTGGGAAGCAACCGTCTCGCCCTTGACGAGCGCGGCATCTCGAGGCATTTTCGCTTCTGCTTTCTTCTGGGACTCTCGAGGCTGTGTCATTGTGGGGGATTAGTAATTATGGTCGCGGATAAGAAGCAATCAAAAGGAAAACCATAGAAAGTTCGGGCACCCCGAAGGATGATTGCCAGAAGAATGCCAAGATGCGCCGTGCCGAGAAAAAGTGCGACAAATTGCCATAAAGGTGTCTGTCCAACTCCATGGGTCTGGCTCAACCCACTTGGGGCAGGACAGAAGCGTCTATTGATCGTAAAACATCCGCGGCGAGCATGACGGAAATATTAAACGAGACCGCGAACGCCTCGGGGTTCCACAAGGAAATCTGGGCATGAAAAGCCAAGGAAATCCAGGCTCTTGTAGGAAAGCCAAGCAAAGAGTAATGCTTCGCGTGAGACAACCACCGTGTACAAAGCCTGTGAAGGCAGTGCGAGCAACTCGTTGAACAACGTACCTCGTCACCCCCACCTGTTGTAGACGGTTTTATCGTGTCTCTCCTCTGTCGAGGGGAAGTAGGTCGACGATCCTGGGCTCTCTCTTGACGCTCATCTGGTAAAAGAGCAACGCTAGACTCGGAGAGATTCCCCGGAAGTGCGCCAACACCACCAGTGTGCTCCGAAGGTTGAGCACCCCTTAATTCAGTGCTGGGCATCGAAACATGCGGTCCTTCTTTATTCTCCTCAGAAGCTAACAGCTTTCAGCTCACATGGATGCCTCGCAAGGTGGCAGCTTACGCAAATACGAAGACACAGTATCCTTGATGCCCTGAGGAATTGGAAGGTAAGAGGCCGCGGCAGCGGCCGCCTGAGTAGCATATTCAACTATTTCCCCTACCTGCTCAGGCATGTATTGTCTGGCGGTCGGCACGACTTTTTCACCAGTAGATGGTTGGTCCCCCGTGGTAGCACTGGGTTTTGATCCTTCAGTATTTGGCTGGGCTTGCTCTTTCTCGAGCTCCTTCGGAGCCTGAGATTCCGCCCGTGACCCCTCTGCTGTCATATTGGGGTCACCTGCCCTCCTTTGAATCTCTGAGAGCGTAGCGGGAGTGTCTGTTACATGATTAGATGCGAGTATGGATTGCGACCATTCCTTAGGGGGGGTTCCAGTCTCGACCGACGGGATTGTGGGCGGCGCAAGTCCAGTGGACATTTCGATACGATGAACCGGTTAAAAGGGATGTCAAAGAGAAATGTGGCGGTCTCTGCCAAGTTGACTTGACGGTGGTCTGGCATTTCGCGCTGGGCTTAGACCAGGTGATGTCATGCCGACTCGTTTTGCACGTTGCCGGTTGAAATTCTGTCTTTTTTTTGTTCTTTTGTCCGACAACGCCGACAGAGTCTTACTGGGATTGGTTGTGTCTTGCGAGCAACTTGCGAGCAACACTTGGATTGTTTGTGCATTTACGTGAAGTTGAAACCTATAACAGACCTGCTGGTAAAGATCATTGAAGGCGAGCTCAGGAAGTACTTGGTATACTGCGTGCCCCTGGTGTGGCACCAACTTTCGTGCTTCGAACTAGATCCCCGTATTAAGCAATTGTGCTCTGCCAGTCAGTGTTTTATATGAAGTTTTTATGCACTTGAGGTGGGTAACAAAGGGCTTCATAGGAGGTGGTTCCGTCTGTGTCGCCCTTCTGTTTATTGCACAATATTGCAGCCTAATAAGTAGTGTGGGTTCAAGTTAACAATGGAAGACGTTGAATATTGCTTATACCACCTGAACAATCAGCCTCGTCATCGCACCGAAACACATCTTTACCGCCACACGTCACGCTTGTTTGGCAACGCCCTTGGATTTCAACAATCACAAACACACCCTAACACGGACTCGGACGATGTAGCAAGCAGTTTCCCGGACGCAACCCAAGCCCAATGTGTAGATATGTACCGTATCCAACTCCATAGCACTGTTCATTCGTCCTGGTCCAGTGGTCCACAGTTTATGTCACCGAACTATCTGGAACCGTCGACGAGGGATTGGCAATGAAAACGTTGTTGCCTTTGACGTTAATGAAAGAGTACTGTGAACAACAGTCAAGACTCCTGACCACGACAGTAGGGAATACTGAATGGCATACCTCTACAAGAGCCGTCTCCCTACCCCTATTGTAATTCTGGTACACAAGATTGACCTGTACAACGATAAGCGCAATCATTAAAGAAACCATTTTACAAACCTCCGACATGAAGGGTCGCAGCCCTGCAGACTCCAGCATCTCCCACCATGACAAAAAGTCCTCAAACGTCTTATCCCATGCGTGAATCTCGATCAGGAGCTGACCGAAGGGAACCGGTTCCCCAGACGCGATGTAAGGTTGCAGTATTTGTGCGAGTACCTCGAACTCCCATCCCTCGATATCAATCTTGAGTATATCAATGTGTTGATGTCCTATCAACAAAATTGTGTTTCCGTGTTGTAGGTGAGGTTGTAAGGAAGACGTACTGTTCATGTCGAGGAGTGTCTTGAGGGTATACAGTTTATGTTCATCATTCAGATCATGAGCATCAATGTTCGCCAGACCCCATGGATGGAAATGAGCACGATGGTCGCGTTTGATGTTGCCGAACGAGTTGGAGCGATAGTCATAACCCCAAACTTCACAGTAGCGAGTACGTTCGAGAAGCTCAGCCTCAAATGATGTTTCATAGTTCATGCCTGTTCATTGTCCTCATTCCAGATAGGAGACCGGAAAAAAAAGCGCTATCAGGCTCACCGAATGTGTATATTAGACAATCTGGCTTGTGCTGAAGTCGAGAGAGACCACAAGTCCACTTGCCTCCATCTCCTAATGACCCAACACGCTCCATTTCATGTGGACATTGAAATGACGGAGGGAAAAAGCTCCCTGGTTGACAACTTCGTAAGCCAATCCTTTAGGGGAACGATCGACTACACACTAGCACTCACAGACAGTATAGGGTGGCCAAGGTTCCTTGTCTTGCGGGAACCTAAAAGGCATACGTTGGGATTGAAATGGTGGATAGTGGTGATTAACGCACATGAAAATATCCCGAGCAGTTGGTCCAAAATTCCGTATCATCTCCTTACGCTCCCTGACCACTTTCGAGTAGACCCGCTCAGTTCGCTCAAGTCGTGCGGGTAGTTCATTGTCTCGTATTGAAATTTCGTATAAATCGGTCCGAAGCGGAGACTGGTGGGGATTAAGTAGGTATATTGTTGTTAAGATGACCAATGCTACGGAGATGAAATATCGAGGATGTCGCTGCCAGGCCGAAGGCATGTTTGAAGTTGTGGAGTGATGGCGAGACAAACGATTGGCTGAGCGTACGGCTCTGTGTAGTTGATTCGCGTACAAGGCTTAGGCAACCGCCGTGTGGGGATTAACAATAGCGGGTCGTGTTACAAAGTTTTAAGGAGGCCGGAATATTGGTTAGCTCCTTGCTCCTTGAACGTTTGAACTAAAAGCTATGCTTCAGAGTGCCGCACCAACACGTTACGATGACTTACTGCAGTCCTGAATTTTTGTTGGCGGTCAATAGACAGTATTAACACGGTAGCGCCCGTTGGCTGTTCATGAGCAAAAGTGACGTGGCATTGCATGGACTCACAGCCTTGTGAGAAATCGTCGGCTTGTTGCTAATCAGACTATAGATGATTTGGAATGGCCATTCCATCAATACATACTACATAGTATACGGGCATCTTTGCATCTCGTCTGACGAAAGTACCGATGGGTCTTTTTTTCGAGCCTTTACATGATATTTTCTGCCGTGTGAGAGTCACGGTGCTCACTGACAGGATGATCGATCCCTGACGCTAGAAGTCGAACTTCGTCTTCGTGGCCTCGGCAATATCGGGGCTCTTCTTCCGAGAACTTGTTTACCATACTGTTTTCAAGTCCCCAGAATCGCAAATTAAGTACCCAATTCCGGCCCCGGGGCATGCGTCGATGTACTGGTTTGCACACATCGTCCGTAGTGCTGAACTCGATGAAACATGTGTCAAATATCTGAAACGTTGGTAAAAATCGACTGGTCAGTGTATCATCCGATTCTCCGCTGGCCAGGCTGCGGCCAAGGATTCCAATTTGCATTACGAGGAGTTCCTCCCCGATCCCCGCGGCAGCTTTGTAGAATTCCAGGAAACTTCGTCATGACTCGCCCGATTCGAGCGAACGCTCATCATGCATCACGGATCACGATTCACTTGGGCCCATATCTTGGGTGTTTCATTTGCCCCATCCAGAGTAATCTTTCTGGTGGATACAGCTCCATCCCTCCTTTTCATGTACTGCCCTTGTCATACGGGGTCATTAGAACAACAAACTCTGCTTGCTGCCTCGTTCAGCATCAACCCAAATAGTGAGCCTCCGAGTCAGCCTATCGACGGGTCGAGCCATTTGAGCCAATGTACCGTAGGCTGTGTCGGCAAATATGTTACACGCATGGGATACAAAAAAATATTATCATGTCGGTCTCCGTCGCTAACTTGGTACACGCGACTGATTACATCATGTCCAGATGTCCCGCCAAAACGAGGCTTGCCTCGAGGCCCATCTGACGTGGTTCCATACTACACTTCCATTCTTTCATCTTCGGCTCAGCAAGAAAAGCTGCGGCGGTGAAGTGGTACAGCATTTGATCACCTTTGGCCCATGGCTTGCTACTAGTATACAGCCCATCAACATCCTTAACGGTTCTGCTCTAGACGCACAAATGAGTTATTAAGCATGTACAAATGTGTACACGGTGCGCCCCACACGTGGGTGTTCCATGTTATCTGACCCTAACGGCCTTCCATTCATTTAATTTTCGCGGCGCACAGCTGCCTCGTGGACTGTTCTGCCACATATATATTATAACCCAGCTAATCTTGCGGCATTGTCAAAACCCATCCCGCTGCTCCCACCTTTAGTTAGTGACACCATGATCCACACTATGCGTTTCCTGTTGTATTGCATCTTGGTACGCTTGCACCTCGCTCACTTAGACTATGGTCTATACTCAGCCTGGACCGTAGTTCCTTTTCGCAGCTGTGACATTGGCGTTGTGTGCGGTGAGGATACATTACACCACTCATATACCCTCGTACGATCCAACGAACTATGGAGTTCAGTTCTATGGTAAGTGTCCCGCTCTCGCAAAGTTTTTTCCACCTCGCTCATGGCAAGTCGTTCCATAAGACCCGGTGGTTGTTGAGCTCTTGGTGACGAGTATCCTTACAATCTTATGGGCACCATTTGTGTAAGAGCAATCTTGTTCATGGCACCCTATCTATCAGCTCACTGTCGAATACAGTGCTCGTACGATACACAGCCGGCTCGAGCACCGTTTCTTTAGCTCCTTCGCAGCGGAGCTTATTGGTCTCTTCGTTTTCTTCCTCCTCTGGCTAGTTGGTACTGCCATTGCCACCGTAGGTGACCTTGGTATTCCAGCCACCACATTTATTAACGTTTCTTCAATTTATAGCATACTAGTAACCCTCCACAAGTCGATGTTTATTGGGGAAACCTCTCCTCGTGTTGGTTCTACTGGGAGTGCCGAACCCTTACGGCAATGCTCGCCTTCGCATGGCTCAGCTGGATCGTTGTGTTTGCATTGTTTGTGACGTCGCTTCTGTTCGCGATTGCAAACAAGGCACTCCGTGATCCTATGCACGGTCGATGGGACCGCCGTGCAACTCAGTATGGTGACACGCCTATGCGTGCCTTGCCTTGATCACGAGGTTGGAGCGGAGGTGCGAGGTGCGACGAAGCATGAAAATGATTTAGACGATAGACACGAGTTGGTCATGCATTAGCAATACCTCGGACAGGTCGCGAGGACTGCTTCACGCTTCCTATTTATCGTACCATAGACGTTTTACTATTATCAGGATTGAATCTTGATTGGATCTGTGTCTTATTGGATATGTGGATCTCTTTTCGTCGGAGGATAGATATCCGTGGGTACGCGGGCTTTTCAACAGAGCGGAGTTGCGGCCTCACTTGGTCTCGAGGATCGATCGACCGGGTTTATAAACTACATGGCAGTGTAACATCGAAGTCCAGCTCCGTCTCACCTGTGACCTTGCCCATGACCCTCGGTGTCACTCGACAGACCATGCGTCCAAGTCCGGTAGTTCTCTTTCGAAGACAGTGGGTGGAATGCGGGTTAGTCGTGAGTCATCTCAAAGAATAGAGGGCAAGACACAGAGTCTCGTATTTCCTGAGATGGTCCACCATCGTCCTAAGATGACACAGAAGGTAACGAGGGTGTAAGTATGCGATTGCATCGCAAACAGCTCAACAGAATTGACCCGGGCCACTAGGGACAACTTCAAGGGCGTACCTCTTGGTGGCATGTGGAAGGTCGTCCTCATCTTGTGTGCGAGTATGGATAGTGATCGTCTGTACTACCTCATGTCCATGTTGGACTAACTGACAGTACTTAGCTATGTATCACATAATGCAAGCTCAGTGGGTCTCCCTGGGTACGCTACGCATAATGGGTAAGAGTTGCCGACGTGGGTCAAACCACTGGGGCTGTGGCCGCCGCACTGGCGCCTACGACGACGACCTCACACGTCCACCAGCATAGTCAACAGTCCGCTTTATTTCTTGCGCTGGAGCCTGGTAGATACAGGTCATGATGGACGTCACTCCGGGCATGCGCTACGTAGGCCGGTGGACGGTCTCAGCCGTTTTGCCTTTCGTCGGCTTATTTATTCTCCTGGTAAGACTGCTCGCTCTTGCGGGGGTATCCTTGTCCGTTGGGGGATCGATTGCCCTCTTGGCTGTTACTTTTCTGGCAGTCGCGACTGCATACATTGTCTCCATCGAAATTTCGCAATGGCGCAGGGCTGCGGCGTTTGGGGCGAGACTGATACCTCGGATTCAAGGACGCCTGCCCGGGAATGTGGACAAGTTGCTTGCCGCGATCCGTAAGGCGGAAACCGACTACATAGGTGGTTGCAAATCTTTTCATCATCATAATTGGGCACTGATGAGAGACGGCTATCAGGTGCCGCCATACTGGATGAAATACAGAATCATGGGCCTGTCGTGAACCTGAGATATTTATGGGAGGATCTTATTATGACAGTTGAACCCCAGGATATCAAGGTAAGCTGTAGAGTGTGCAGAGTATCGCCTTCTTGCATTAACGATTCGTCACCAGGCTATTCTGGCCACTGATTTCACCAACTACGTCAAAGGTACGGACCACTTGAGCACCGATTTCTGGGTCCCTGTGTAATCCTGCCACAGGAGAAAAGTTCAAGGAAACAGCTGATACTGTGCTGGGAACGGGCGTCTTTAACTCTGATGGTGAGTTCTCAACTTTAACATTGTCGAACTTGGTCCCTGATGAGCAGGATAGGAGACACATGGAAGTGAGCAAAGTATGTCAATTCATGGTGCCACTTTCTAACACTTTCTCAGGCTTCATCGCACTATGGCTCGCCCATTCTTCAACATTGACAAAATTAGTCATTTTGACATCTTTGATCGTCATGCAGAGACCATAGTTGCACTGATGAAGGAGCGGCTCCGCGTTGGTCTCGCGGTAGACTTTCAAGTAAGCGCCTTGGCGTGCATCTTCCTAATGTTTTATTCACTCGCACGCTAGGATGCCGTCTCCCGTTTCACGCTTGATTCTGCATCCGAATTCTTGTTTGGGCATTGTGTAGACACGTTGGCTGCGGGATTACCATACCCTTTCAATTTCTCCGGGTCCGGAGTTGCGTTCAAAGACTCAAACATTGCGTTAGACTTTGCGGCTGCATTCACTACAGCCCAGCATGCCTTGGCAAGAAGGAACATGGTTGGAGGGTCATGGCCACTTTTCGAACTCTTTCGGGATCCTACACGGGAGCCAATGAAGATTGTCAATGCATTCCTCGACCCGATCTTGAAGGATGCGATAGCAAAGCAGGAAGCATCTGAAGGATTTCCGGATACAGACAGAGATACTGAAGACGAAACTATGCTAGACCATTTGGTACGGCAAACGACAGGTGCAGATTATCGTAATTTGCCATATTCTCTTCACAACTGAACGATGCGATGCCTTAGACATCAAAATCCTGAAAGATCAAACACTGAACATCTTACTAGCTGGCCGAGACACGGTATGTATACTTCGGTTTTCTGTTGGATGGTGGGATCTTATACACCTTAGACCGCCTCGACTTTGACGTCTGCTGTTTATTTTATGGCCATGCACCCAGACGTCTTGCGTCGATTGAGAGAAGAAATTCTGGAAAAAGTTGGCCCAACGCGCCGACCGTCCTACGATGATATTCGGGAGATGAAGTTCCTCCGGGCTGTTTTGAATGGTGTGTATACCGAGTGGCGATTCGAAGATGTCGACTGACTCGTCATAGAAACATTGAGACTCTTCCCAGCTGTGTACGTTTGCAGGAAACACTCTTCCATTTTCTGATGCTTAAACTTGTTTGCGACAATAGGCCGTTCAATCTTCGGTGGGTTTATCGTGTTGTCTCTTAATCGAAGTCCTCCTCAGCTAACGTTCTACAGCGAGAGCATCAACGACACTGTTTGGCAATCTTCAAACCCAGATGAAAAGCCGTTCTTTGTCCCCGCTGGAACAACGTATGCTTCTAATGCCTCACAACTCTCTGTAACCAATTGTTTTCTAGGGTCTCCTATTCAGTCCTATTAATGCATCGGAGAACGGACCTCTGGGGCCCCGACGCATTACAGTTCGATCCTGATCGATTTCTTGACGATCGTCTGCACAAATACCTCACACCCAACCCCTTCATATTCCTTCCATTTAATGCAGGTCCGCGTATCTGTCTGGGGCAACAGGTATGTGTCCTTGTGGTCATACTTCATGGAGTTTTTGATGATGTGGGTGTTCGCGTCGCAGTTTGCATACAACGAGATGTCGTTCATGTTGATTCGTTTGTTACAAAACTTTTCTTCCATTGCACTCTCCTTCGAGTCTCAAGACCCTACCTGCCGCCCTCCGGCTGCGTGGGCAGATGGGGAGGGACGGCAGAGACTTGAGCTGTTCCACCCTAGAAACCACTTGACCTTGTACGCCAAGGTATGGAGTCTCGCTCTGCCATTTCAACGCCTTTCATGAATGCTGAACGGGTCGACTACTTCGTAGGGTGGTTTGTGGGTGAAAATGGAACCTGCAGAAATTTAGCAAGCGCTACGGAAGATAGTCATCAGAAAACATGATGTTCCAGAGGACTAGGTTGCAATTGTATAGCTTGATAGGAAATTGCGAACTTACAGGTGTAACCATCGGGAACACCACTGAGAGGCAACATCGTATTATGTGGTTCGTATCATATGTACATATGTCTAACACGATACAACTTTGATACAACTATACATTTCAAGCCGCAGAACAAAGCAACATTCAAGTGCTTGCTAGCATCCCACGGCTGCTCGTGACTGACAGCTCCTACCTTACACACATGATAATCGCATCTTGAATCCTCGGCGCCTCTGAAGCAATCGCTTTTTCAACGTGGGACAGGTCTCATTCCAATCCAGCTGATGTGTTGTAAGTAACATCGCCAGCGTCGCCTCTACTCTGAACCCCGGACGTCACAGGGTAAGCGTGTGAGCTAAATTTGCTTGGAAGGTCGATGATGGTAGTGAATTCCACGGCATTACTGCCGACCCTGGTGCCACAGTCTTCGGCCACAACGTACTCCAGGTCGACGGCCGACTTCTGAAACAAGCGGTAGACGAACATGACCAGGACGAGGGCGTTGCATAAAAACAAAGCGAGGGCAGCCTAGTGTATAGGCATCAGACGGGTTTATGATGAGTGTCCTCCCAGATATGAAGCACGGGCCATTTTACCTTTAAGTGGCCGATGATAATCGTTACGTTTGTGGCTGATTCGAAAAGGAGGATAGAATGAAGGATGGTTATTCCAGTGATGAGCATAGAGGCAGAAAACACGGAAATAATGAGGACGCGACGGTCCCGAGAAAGCTTCACGTCTCGGAGAAATCGTATTGGCGCAGCGACGAGGATGATGTCCGATATAATGTCCGCTGTGGAGTTCCGACGACCGTATCAGTTCAAAGTTGATGCAAGTCCGGGGAAGATGAGCAGAGAATTACTCACTGATGAGTTGCGCGATCGCCACAGAGGTTGTCATCCAGCAGAATCCCACCACACACATGAAAATTTTCTGGGCTAGCAGTCCTGCCTCCATAGCTAAGAACATGCCACCGATGCAATACGCAATGAGCCGTGACTTCGGCGTCGGACGTGCCATCCGAACAATCGAGCACCAAATGCTCATTCGGGCGAACCTATGGTCAAAGATGTAGAAAGTTGGCTCATGATTCCCTCTTGCAACTCTTACCAGAGGACGGAAGTAATGGTCAGTGAAAGGAGCCAACTTGCTTCGAGGTCTATCGGGGGAATTGTATATGCTGAAAGCCACGGTTTTCAGTCACGGTCATAAAAATGTCGTATGTCAGGGGAACTAACGCTTGTCCGGTGCTGTTTGCATCCAGACACTGGCGAGACACGCAATGTCACATATGAGGGCCAAGGCAGCCCATGTGTCATCCCACCAAAACTTGGACAAATGCCAGCGATATAGTAGTCGGAATACGGTGGCGAGAATGCCTACAACATGCGCGGCCGTTGAGGCGACTTTTAATTCGGATCAATTTGAGTGGGAAAGAAAAACGAAAAGCCAGCTACCCACCTTGCACTGTAAGAGACCAGGGCTGTACCAGAAAGCTGTTAGCCATGAAGCAAACGTGATTCGATGCGTTCGAGTTGATGTGGGGTTTTTAAAGATCGCCACCAGCCCAAACTTGGGGAAATACATACGTTTTCTCGAAGGAACAGTGCTAACGGCATGCGCGATGTCCATTCACTGCAACTTACCCACACTGTGGGGTTCACGGATTGTCAAAAATGGCGGATATGTCTGATCCTGAGAGAAACCATCATCCAAGCGATCGTGAGGTAGCCTCACATCCATCCCATTGGACGCCCGCTGAACTCTAAATTTGATTGTTTTTCTTTTCTACAAGGTGAACGTGGGTGGCGGGTTTCCGGACACGCTCTAATGTTTCTCCGGTGGTCAGGGCCACGATGGTGGAATGACTCCATGAAGCTGGCAGGATTCCAAGAAGTTCTCGCTCGCGGGCATCTTCCCCTATTGATCAGTTATCTGATAGGGCCTTCAAGGCAGGTCTGCTCCGAAACGTAACCCAACGTTGTGAGTCCGAGTTGGCGGCCTCAATACGGCAGAGGTGGGAATAAGATTCACACATCTAACTTCAATTTATTTACGCGGTCCCGGGGGGAACCTCGTTACACAATATCTAGGGAAAATATTCGCACTGATAAGATAACCACGTGTCATTTGCCCAGGACAAACCTTGTTTCCTATTTCGATACTCACCTCAACTAACAATGCTAGACGACCACGATATCTGTGAGCAAACCCTGTATTGGGAGTCGCTAGGCAAGGACAAACAGTTTGCAGACGAAGACGATCCAGACTCCATTAGCTCAGGTTCAGACTTCAACACGGACGAGGGTGACAAATCTGAATCTGAATCTTCTGAGAACGAGGACTCGTTGGATGATCAAGCTCATGTATCTGGAGATGCAGACGTCGATGCAGACTTTGAGTAAGTGCATCAAACTCGATGGGCGTGCCTGGCATTCAGCATCTGGTACAGACGTCTCGTTCGAAACATTCGGACAGCAGATGACATCTCGAGGACAGGAGTGTTGCAGCAAGAGTGGGATATTCGTCTTGAAGACCAGGACGCCCTGTTTCTGGATGATTTACGGGAGGCGTCTGGTATCGGGAAGAGGAAAAGAAAGAAGGTAAAGTTATTTCTGTTCGAGTGCATTGTTCCATGTGCCAAATTATGCAGCGCGAGCGCAGAGTTGGACCTGTGCTCTCGCATCAAGTTCGAGCGTTGGTAGGAGAGGGGAACCAGGCTTACATCGACGACAACCTCACAGAGGCCATTCGAGTAATGCAAGAGGTCATTCGTATCGAGCCACGCGCCATCCCTGCTTGGACTGTTCTTGCGCAGTGTTACGAAGACAAGAACGAACCCCAGAAGGCTCTTCAACTTCGCATCATGGCTGCTCATCTTAGATGTGACTCAGAGGAGTGGGAACGCTTGGCCCAACAATCCAGGTAACTTTCAGATCCAAGAAACGAATTTCCGTTACTGAGAATCTCGTCAGGGACCTCGGATTCAACCAGCAGGCATTGTATTGTTACACGAAATTGTACAGCCTCGACCCTGAAAATGTAGACGCCCTCTGGGACCGCGCGAGTCTTGCTAAGGAGATGCGCGACCTCCGAACGGTAAGGGTGCCGCATCAGGTCTACTTGCGGGAACTTATCGGTCACTGGTTTTGTTCACCAGGCTCGTCATTCTCTCTTAGCAATCCTCAAACGCTTCCCACACGACGTTACCGTTCTCACTGAGCTCCGACCCATTCTCATCGAGCTCGCCGATTTTTCTCTCTGCGCCTCCCTTTATCAGGATGCACTAGAATACAATCAAGCCTCAAACCCCCTTGGCCATGCTCTGGACCCATCCATCTTCGTGCAAAATGAACAGTCGAGGTTTGGCTTCATCGAATTGCTCGTCCTCGCAGATCTTTACAATACGATGTACGAATACGAACGGGCGATAGATACGATCCGAAAAGGATGTCGATGGCTTCAGGGCAGAGCAACTCAGAAATTCTGGGACGTCTGTGAAGACGACAGAGAGTATGACGTGCCTGGCCAAGAAGGCACCGAACCTGTGCATCGGGCAGGGGACGTTCAGCCTGGGTTCTATCCACTGGATACAAACGCCCGTCACCGACTCGCCGTAGCTCGGATCAAAATGGGTGACCCTGATGAGGGCAAAGTTGGTGAATGTTCTCCCGGATGTGGAATTGAACTCAAAAATTTGCTGCGCCCCAGATGCATGCCGATATCGTTTTGTCACAGGATGCGTTAGACTACGCAGCCTTGTTCGGAGAAATTGCGGACGCTTATTTTGAACTGGAGATGTATTCTGATGCCGGTCCGATCTATGAGATCCTTGGCGCTGATCCTGCGGTGCGCCACATTCACACTATTCATCATCATTTCCCCTAAGATGCTTGTATAGACAAGTAGTTTGTATGTTCTTATGCAAATCGCCACATGCCGCAGAATGCAAGGCGACATACGTGAAGCATCTGACGTTTACAAGCAAGGTGGGTCTGTCGTTGATTGTTGATTGTGATCACCGCGAAGTGCTAACCGATGTAAAGTCATCGATGCAGACCCTTCAAATACCGACGCCAAGATGAAGCTTGCGGAACTTTATGAAATCATGGACGAGCCCCGAAAAGCCCTTGAATTGGTTTACCAAGGTATCTATTTTCACACAATCGTAATTTACAACGTGAGTGATTCGCCACCCAGTCATTGATGCTAGGAAGCGCCGCCCAGGGCAAGTAGAAGGCACGGCACTCCCTGGCGCACCCTCCGCACCCTCGAGTTCCCAGCCTGGTGCTTCCCTGTTCGATGAGAAGTTTCATGTCCGACCGAAAGGGAAGGCTACCACTAAGAACGGCCGACTCACTTTGGCTGACCTGAAGGCTCTCGAGGAACAACGCGAGCAGGAGGTCTTACTTGGGTATAAACGAATCGAAGAGCTGTGGCCAAGCATCCTGAGCGCGGAAGGCAGCGATGAAGTTGTCAGGGAGTGGATGTTGGAAGCCGAGAAACTTGTAGAGATGTTCAGGGAAACGCGGAATTTGTTCTTGACGAGCAGGGTACATAGTCTAGGTTCTCGTATCCCTCAGTCGCTGATTACTTTGCAGCACAATGATTTTCGGGGTATGTTTCCCAGACGACGACAGCAATGCCAGGACGGAACAGAGGAAGAAAGAATGGTATCGAGGTTAGAACTCATCGGTTCGTCTCAGGCTACTTTCTGGTGTCTTTTTGTGGCTGATCCGTGCAGAGCGGGACAAGCATTTGCGCAAGTCAAAAGATGATAGTCAGCACCCTGGAAAGGTTGACTCGTTCCGCGGCATTTCGTTCGAAAACTGGTTGCGACTTTTCATGCAGGTGAGGTGATTGCTCCGTCCTATAAGGCGTATTTAAGGTTACCTTGGCACGCAGTATGCGTTCATATTAACGAGACGGGGCGAGTATGAACTCGCTGATGAAGTTTTGCGCCACATCCTAATGTCGAATGGGTACCGAAGCAAAGAAAAGCAAGTTACTATCCGGCTTGCAATTATCAGTATGTATTTCTAAGCTTTCGTCCCCGAATGCTCGTCCATATCCCCAATGATAGCATGTGCAATAGCTGTTGAAAACTACGGCGTCGTCGTCGAGCAATGTCGAAAACTGATCAACGCCAATCAATTCAACAGTGAGCCCATGCGGATACTTTTGTCCTCACTCGCCAGTGGCTTGCGGCCTGCCGATTCGTTCATCAGTTCTACGTTGCAGAAACACATGCTCAGAGAGGTCCGGCTGAGCGATGCTGCCGTGAAGACTCCTGAACTCCTGAAATGGAATAATTCGAGCCAGCGGTATCATTTAGCGACTGTCAAGTCGGCCGGCGATGACGAAACCACCAAAGGAGCTGATATGCCTGAAGACGACGCCGAAGATGTTGGCGACGCGGCTGACCCTACTCCTGCGAGTGACAAGAAACTCTTGTGGCTGCCGACGAAGCGCAATCCGATTCCGGTCGCATTGTATGGGCAACTGTGCCTTGCGGCGAAGAGCTATCAGAGCGCGATATGTGAGGCATCTTGAAACCGAATGGAGACCTTTACTGCATGCTGATGGACGAGCTAGACTATCTATTGCACGGGTATGACTATTGTCGGGAGGACCCGATCATATGCCTGTGTCTCGCTCTTTCGTCCCTGGGTAGGGCTATGCAACGTCAAGTGGATAATCGCAATCATCTCATCGCTCAGGTATGAGACTCATGACCAAATCCTGTACTGCTGATATAAGAAGCCCAAGGGCATGGCATGTCTGTCACAGTATCGAGCCGCACGGAGACAAGCTGGCGAACATGTGCTGCCCGAAATCGAATTCAACTTTGGTAGAGCATTCCAGCAGCTAGGTGGGCGTTGGCGGTGTTACTGGTTCTCACGACTTGCCTGATGCACGAGTGATTCTTAGGGTTGCACACCCTTGCAGTCACTCATTACGAAAAGGTGTTACGACTCGTGGAGGATCGGAAGGATAATGTGAGTCAGACAGTATTACTTCTATGACTGTCTAAGCACAGGGTTGCTGCAGGACGTTTCTGTGGCTCAGGAAGCGGCTTATAACCTGTCACTAATTTATGTTACGACCGGCGCGATCCCCCTAGCAGAGGCGCTCTATCGGCGTTGGTTATCCGTATGACACCGTGTAGGTTAGCAAATCTTCGCAAAAGTGTATCCAGTAGCCTTTTACTCTCCCGTCGGCCCGTTTCATCTTTTCTAAGTCATCGAATATGACATACTCTGACTGGACTGACGTTGACGCTCGATTCTGATCCGGACTGGTATCGCGTGACTATACAGCTGCTCGTACTTACGAGCGACGCAGTTCTTTCTATCAGTACTACTTTGTTTTTCCTCTCCCGTATAGTCCCAGATATGTCGATGAACATCAGTCCATCTTCGTCCCTACGCATCCTTGTGAGATTCCACCCCCTGGCTTTGTGTTTGCTACACTTGCTGATGCGGCTGTAGGAGCGGTACAACCACTCGAAAAGTACCGTGTCATCATCGGACACAGACGTTGACTCGGTAGGATATGCATCGTCGTCTGGAACGACGACGCCCGAGGATGATGCGCAGACGTTCCACCTCGGCCACACACTTCAAAACGTCCTGGCTGACAAACCAAAGTGTGCTCCACGGGAGAAACTCGTGATCGTCACGAAACACCGCAATTTTTCTACGGCGATGAAGAGGGTAAAGAAAGTCGCACGTGCGTTGGGGGTATTTAAGAAAAAAGTAGGTGCACCTCCTTGTTCATCGTCATTCACGAAGCTGAGCGGACGGGATGACATCGCGATTCGGGATCACCAGAGACCGGATGACATTTTCCCTATTTTGATATCGAGTCCATTGAGAGAACGGTTTGGGAAACGGATGGCTGTCAAGGCTCATCCAGACGAGGTGTGTAGACCCGCGTCTCTCGAAAACGTCGAACATCCGTCATCGAACTCGACGTCCAGGGTTTCTATAGCCTGCCCAACCGACGATTCTCCCTCTCAGACGCGAGCACGCCATCAGTGAGCCTTGATTCCTCTCCTGCTGTCATCGTTGAGCGTTCATCAGTTATACGACAAATATCAGCATCACTCACGGACGATCACACGCAAGTTTGGGACAATCTCGGGTTCCATGCCTAGCTTCGTCGCGGGCACGTTTAGAAAGGAACGAAGCGAGCTCCGCATTCCCGGCTTCTCAGACTCGCAGCGTAGTTCTCTCCCTTTTTCGACACCGACAACGGTGGTCCCACGAACCGAACGCGACGTCCTGACATTCGGGACAATCTTGGTCAACATACTCCGCATATTTCTCTTCGTACCATGGTGCGCGGCTGTCGGCGGTACCCTGCTCTTATTCCCAAGTTACGTCGAGCTCGTCGCCTTCCGCCCCGGATACCTCGCACCTTCGAAAGGCATTCGACGCTTCGCTTATTGGGCTGAATGTGGCCAGCAACACGTCATGATCTTCCTTGCCTGCCTGGTGGCCGTTCTCTGGTACAACCACACCCTGGGGCTGTCGCTGACGAGCATTGCCGTGTCACGTTTCGTGTTTGTGTGGCATTCGTTCAAGGTAGACAAGAGCATCCCGCTTGGGAGGGATGATCAGCAGAGTTTGTATCTGGTGATGATGGGCCTAGCGTCTGCGGATGGTTCGTTTAGCGTGAGTGGGCCAAGAGGTGAAGAGACCGAGATGAAGACGGATGACTCGGCATAAGAGGTCGCGGGGGCCGAGGCCTGAGGAGTCGCTGTGACATGAATGATTAATACGCGTTTTTCTGTACATTATATGTACCTTACTGTAGTACATCACCATGTACCCTGGATTGGCGCGGTGTTGTAACGAATAGTGAGATTGGTGAGACAGTAGCATGGGACAGTGCTGGCTGGCTGACTTTGTCCAAAGCCGGTGATTTCTGCCTGATAGATAGCAGTTAAGTAACTGAACGATGGGCAGTGTTATGCTGGTGACTTTAAAATAGCGCGGCTGTGGTGGCTGTGGGCATCGTCCCAAAAAAGGTTGTTTGCTGGCGCGCAGCGGACACACAAGTTGTATTCCCTGGACCCGCAAGACCCGTTGGTCGCGTACACACTTACAGTCAGTTGAGAGAGATGGACGTTGACGAGAGACAAAGGATTAATCACTTAGGGGTTCAGAAAAAAGATTGCCGTATTCGATCTGACAGGGCTAATTCGGTATTTCCTATTATGGTAGTCCTTTGATGACACAGTTTTGAAAGTGAGACCTGGACCATAGCAAGCAATATACCAGTTACTATACGGGCCGATTTATCGTTACAAAGCGAGCTTGACGAACAGGTCGTTCTCGCCCATAAATCAGTAGTTCAAACTGAGAAAGCCACTCAACGACTCACTGGCACGAGCCAAAGTATCAAACTTTAATTCCCAACATAGATATTACAATCAATTCCTGTTAAGGAAACACACTGTCGGCAATTTCGGAAAAGAGACCGGTCCGGTCCAGGAACCCAACGTCCATCGAACTCTTTGTGCCAGGCATGTTGCTGACTCTGGCTGTGATGTCAAACGACAAAGGCCAGATATCGCATGTCTGAACCAGCCTCATGTCGACCTCGACCGTCAGCAAACGCTGAGGTACGAGGGCCAGGGCTGGATTTTTTTTCCCTTCCCACTTACTTCACTTGGCTGTGCAGATTACCCTCCTGTACCAGCATCTCAACAGTGTCAGCTCAGACACTTTCAGAGGTGAACAATGTGCAGCTGTTCAGCAAGGTTGGTGGTCCATGCCAGCTGGGTATTTCGTTTTAAATTCCTCCATAGCATGATCGTATCAACCCCACTGACTTCCAAACCTTGGATGAGGTTGAAAATTCGAAGGCCCAAAAAGCTGACTTGGGAAGCGTCTCGTTGAGCACGACACAAAGGACTTGGATGGCGCCTCCAGGGTGCGAATTGGAGTGCTTCCCCACCCTTGACCCTCTTGGAACCTTTTTTTCCCGCTTTTTAGGTGGTGACGTATGTGGCGCTCCCCTACCACGTCTGCTGCTTCAACGTCGAGGATCCCCCCTGCTTCTGCCGCCCCAGGGGTGCTGTATCTGCAGACGTGGGTCAGCCATGCCTTCGAGCCCACCTTTATCGGCTCGAGCCTCTATGGTGCGCTTATCGAAGACACCATTCAACTCCTCTCAGCCGATACATCCGTTCTTGAAGTAGACTCTACTATACACACTATCAAGGTCCTTCTGTTGTCTTGTGGTCTCGGTGAGAAGCTCACTACCACAAAACATAAGGTTGCAGTGTAAGTTATTAATACGTATATATGATCGCATCAAAGTTGACCACGTTCATGTTTAGCATTGTGGACAACATGTCAAAGTTGGTTGATTCTCAAATCACCGCTCGCCCTTTCCTGCTTAAGCTTCTGCTTCTTCCGGGTCCCACCAGAGTTGAGACCGCGATTGATGACCCCGAAGCACGTGGAGTTGTTGGCAAGGCAATCGCGACTCTCCGTCAAGTCAGTCAGGTTCCCGAGAGTGATGGAACTGATCTCCCTCTTTTGAAGGTTACTGGGCCTTCTCAATTGATCTCAACCCTTTCTACTGTCTACAGGAGACTGGGTGCGAGCACTCCTGAGCTCATGGACGCTACGGTTGTATATGTGTCACGTCTCGCCGCGAATTTGGTGAATACCAAGAACTTGAATGTTTCGGAGTGGGAAATCCTTCTTGTGGTTCCTTCCCCTTACCCTGCCTGTCACGGCGGGGTGGGCTCTTCGTCCAATTTCTTTAGGCGAAGACTTGCGTGACTGCCATTCTCGCTCGCTCAGTGCTAGGGCCCTTCACAACAACGCCGCCACCTTTCGTCTCACACGTGGCTACCAAGTCTGTCTGTAGTCATCGTGTCTCACGGACTCCGGTTTCCTTGACAACACCATCACCGATGTGCCTCACCTCAACCAAGTCCTACTACAGTCTTGACGTTGTTGAGGACTACAAGTTCAACCTCTTCTCCTCGAGCATGTCAAGACCAAGGATAAGAGCTTGCTTAAAATGCGCAAAGTTGGCTTCCACGGCGGCGGGTATGAGAGCTTTGGTAAGGATGGGCCGTTGTTCAAGGTTGGCGAGAACGAATGTGTGAATGAAGACGCGGACACGGACGAGGGAGGGGAGTCGGGAAGGGGAACGAAGGGGGTGGCGTGGGCGTGGGCGCGGGCGCGGGGGACGAACCTGGATGGGACGAGTTTACAGGGAGGTGGTCGAGCTTTCTGGTGCTGATGCCGATGAGTTCGACGCGGCGGCCTTATCTAAGTGGACGAGCTCGACGTTACTCATGCCATTTACGTCCACATCAACGAGTGCATCGACGTCCGCACAAGGCCTATCGAGTTTTGCGAGGACACCGCACGCCTCCGCTACGCTGTCGTCGCGCTCGCAAGCTTCTAAGCGCGCCCATCGAGACCTGGACCTTCTCTTCCTCAACGCCTCGCTGCAGCTCATCCACACCACCTGAGATGCGATCAAGCCCATCGAAACGCTGCGGGCACCAGGTGCGAAGGACATCGCGTGGGGACCTAAAATGTAAGTCCAGGATCCACTTTCCATATACTCGTATCGACTAAGTAGCGTTCACCGCGACACCAACCACAGAGCGACCGAGCACATGTCGTCCTACAAACCTGCCCAGCACGAAGGAACGACCAGCGCCGTACCGCTTTCGTTCTTTGAGCTCGTTCATATCGGGCATACGATCCAGAGCATACGGGTATTTCCGATAAAGAAATGGTGCGTGGGTTTGCGTATTCATTGGCCGTTTTGTATACGCTGACCTTTCCTCAAACCAATTTTCTGCACGTATACGACGAGTAGGCTCTACACATCAACAATACCGACCTTTTGAACACCGTCGTGAGGGTGAAGAAGCGATTCGGAATACGCTCGCATATGAACGTTTGCATGCAACTAACGATATATATACTACCCACTCGACGATGCCCCGCTCGAGATCCATCCGACCAAAGGCTGCCACGGACCGATCCGGTGCGTCGAGGTGCATTGCAAACTGCTCGAGGTCCATGCAAGGCACCGAACGTTACAGCAGATTATTGCCCCAATGTATATATGTATTTGCATCAGGCGGCTCTAGCAATCGCGAAAAAGCGCCACGTTATTGTTAAAGCTCAGCACTGCCTGTATGGATGTCACGTATGTCATTCGCTGCAAGCGTCTAGGCAGGTCTACTGACAACAATGCTTCTGCGATGTGGACGCGAAGCAAACGTGGTGTATCAGGGTGATGCCGGGCGTCACATATTTCGGACGTAAACACACGGAGAAAGACATCGCATATTCATCATCGAGTTTCCTTCCAGGTGTGGATGTAGTCGCGATCGTGTACAGCAAGTCGATTGGCACCGTCGACGCACCCCAGGCTCACAACCATGTGCGTTATCCAGCAGGATCGGGTATGAGCTCCCCTACACACGTACAACACTCACTCACATGCATAAACAAGGGCGTCTTGGACGTCGTCACTGTCATCACGCCTCCCTGGGGCCACCAAGTCACTGGATTCTGGTTCGACATTCTAGAGCCGATCTTAGTGCTCATGCGATCGATAGGCCTTGACCTGCTGAAGCAATCCACTCCGTGTATGATAGTATCACGCGTGGATGAACCAGTTCGCGTTGGCGGCGAAGTTGAGGACGGGTGCAAGGCTGTGGAGCCGCATGTTCTGTGCGCTCGCCAGTCGAGTCATTGTATCCAGTCGCGATTCTTGTCCCCTCTGCCGAGATGTCCACCGCCAACAGCCATTTTTTGTGTCAGTCGAATGTGGTCACTATCTCGTGGCTCTCCGCATACCATACCGTCACCAAGCCATATCTCGTCCCACACACGATCCACTTTCCATCTCGTGATACTGCGATATTCCAATTTACAAACAATACTCCCGCATCCAGTAGCGTCCCCACCTCCCCACCATCTTCCACTCGCCAATGTTGAATCTTTCCTTCCTTATCAGCGCTCATGATGTGCTCCCTATCGTCGAGGAAGGCGATTGAGTATATATCATGTTGTACGATCAGTTTTGATTGTTCTCACCTTACCCATATTGTCACTGCGATGGTGACCTGAGAGTTATCAACGGGGAAAATTACGCTCGAAGCTGTTCAAGTTGGACATGGGAAACAGCGACTAAACGAGCTACTCAACAGTTTGACCGCTGGCGATGGTCGCTTCCAAAAAAAACCATGTTTTTGGAAGAGTTAAAGGTTTGGTTATTTTGAATTCCATAGGTTCTGAACCAGCCACATTCCGAATGGCGTTCAACATGGTTGCGACTCCAGCGAACATTAACTTCGTCTTCAATTTTTCTCCCTGTGAGGTTGTGGGATTCCAGAGAGTGCGGTCGGCCTCAGGGTTGTGTCCTCGTCAACGATCCCTGCGCCAACGGCGAGAATCCAAAATGACCAGATCTCTTCTTCTCCCTCCCTCCAAATTCTGTCCCCGCTGGCGAGTCTGAAAAATGGGGGTTGGCGTCGCCCAACGGCGGAGGGCCTCCCGGAACTCGGGATTCCGCGCCAACGGCGACGCTTCTTACCTTGCAAATGTCCCCCGCCCGAAAGTCCGCTAGTCCGAATATTCATCCTTGTTGTCTGCGTGGCTGCTAACGTTATTCTTAGTCCATATACTTGGAGCCCATATCTGCCTCCTGCAGCGTCAGATCTTGGATTGGATCATGTGGACATTTTCAAGAGCATGGTAGTTGAAGGCTACGCGAATAAAGTCCTCGGGATGAACGAGTATGTCCACGACTTGTTTGTGTCGTACTTCTAGTGATACGACCACCCTAGACCAAATGAACCGTCTCAATTGAACATGAGCCCTCAGGATGGTATCTCGTTGTGGAAGCAGTCTATAGACTCATTCAAATCTCAGGGATACTGTCTTATTTCGCCGGCGTGCACAAACGATCAAGCAGGACTTGATTGGATGAAATCCTTTGTCGACGGGTGCACCAATTGTACGGTAAGTATTTCTGTCACCACACCAGTTAAGTAGCAGTTGAGCTTTGCAACAACAGATTGACGACATCGCGTTCCATTTCTACAGTACCGATCCAGGAGCAGTCGTTGAACACGCAACGACCTTGCACGAAACATGCAACAAACCAATACGGGTCACCGAGTCTGCAAACGAGGTAGGGTTCCGGGGCATCCATTCTACCGTTTAACCTAAGGGTTGATAATGCTGTGCCCGACATCACAGAATCTTAGCGGCAGTAGCGGTCAAGTCCCGATTCTATGATATTTACGCATTTCAAAGTGTAGTGATTGAATTCGCGGAGCATACGGCAGGAGGGCCTCATCGTTTCGCCCGTGCCCTCCCGCGCCATAGACGGCAACTGTGATTTCCTGGAGAAACATCGTATAAGCAGAATTGCATTCCTGACGTTCTCCACAGCTATGCTTGTTTGCACCTACTGTCTGATGCGTGGTGTTCTTTCTAACGTAAACCCAACACCCCAGAGCTCGATGAAACGCTCAAAGACACCTGGAACCCGACGCAGCGGATGATGTGATACAAAGATCGTTCGGATTTGACAGTTACTGCGAGCGTGCGTTTCCACGTTCGGTGCTCACAGGGTTTGACAGTGATTAGATACTAATATCTCTTGCATTATCTACACAATATCTACATGACATCTCCTCAGGGATTTGTATACTCATAAAGAAAACAACAGGCATGGTCTCGTTCTGACGTGTGACACCACTGGAATGACGCAGCTGGCTTATCACTGGCACGTGGCCTCATATGATGATCCACTCTGGCGAATGTCGGGCAATGTCGACTCAGGCTCTGCAATTTTTGTGATAGGTTGGAAGTGGGTTGGAGCTATCACTGTCCGTCTAGTAACCTAAGCGCTAACGCCGACACGAGAGACAATTTGAAATCCAAATATACGGGACAACGAACGAACCCGGAGCTATGTGAATAACTTGCTCTGCTTTATTCAGGGATCTCTGTCACACACTGTAACGTCGGGTACAACTTGTGTGGTAAGTACGACCCGCCCTTGGCCCGCCGCGCGTCGGCAAATGACCTTTTTTGGGAGGTGCTCACAGCCACCACAGCCACGCCACAGGCTACTCGTACTTACTATATTTGTATATTTATTATCATCCTCGTCATCTTCATCATCTTCATCCTCAACATCCTCAGCATCATCCTCTTCCTCAACATCCTCCTCCTCCTCAACATCCTCAACATCTTCCTGGCAATTATTTCCCCATATAGAAAGCGATCAGCATGAAGTTCGCGAACCATGATAGTAACATGACAGTTGTTCTCGGACTTCATATAATATGTCACGTCATCAGGGATTGGCGAGTGGGCAAACTACGACTCGCTCATGCGGTACAATGTATTCTTTGATGCAGAGCACATGCCCTGTACAAGGAATGTAATTCCCTTGAGTCGTTGTCCAATAACGCACATGTCGTTGGGTTGAACCCCGTGCAAGGTATGTAATATGACAAAGTGATTCTTTCTCATTCTAGCACATGTACCAAAGTTACAAGATTCGCAATGTGAATCTTTGAACCCGAGGATGATATTTTCGCTCTGAGTTCCTCAGATCCTTGTGCTATTACGAGGCATTTATTTGACCGACAAGGGGAGTGATCAAACATTGATTAATGTGCTAAATGTTGATATACAGTATTAGCAAATTCGCGACGCGATTTTCATTACATGAAATATAGTCACACAAATATATTGATAGAGGTCGTCTGGATCCTTGCCCCTTTCTCTGCAGACATGTCACCTAGGGGGATCTTCGCAGCTGCCCTTGTATCTTTCTTTGGCCTTGGTAGAACATAATCGACAGCTACACCACACAGGAGGTCTCCTTGTTTCATGGCAATGTCGAAGGAACACGACGCACATCGTGTCATCATCAACCGAACAGTGGCCACGATGGTCACTGTTCCAGTTGGAGACGGCGTCATTTGAGGGCGTGTTTGAGTTGGAAACGAGGGGCTGGAGGCAACGGGGAATGGCAGGACAGAAACACGACGCACATCGTGTCATGTCGCTGTGGTCACGCCATCATGCATCATGCGTCATCAACCGAGGTTGCCGCCGAACAGTGGCGTGGTGTTTCAGTTAGAGGCGGCGTCGCCTGCCACGCTCAGTGTGTTTCGGTTAGAAACGAAAACCTGGAGGGCGACGGAGAACGAGAATCTGTAGAGGGCGAAAAGGGACGATAATGATGGTGACATCATTCCAGAGACTACTCATAATGTCGAAGCCCGAGTGAGAACTTGAGACCCTGCATGTGAGTACCGTCATGATCGTGCTAATAAGAAGCCATATATTGAATATCTAAATACTCAGTGGTTGGGAAACCAGCTAAGCATACCTATTGAATATCTAAATACTGTAGGTCGTCAGTACTAGTAGGTAGCTCTGTAAATGATAAGTACTCACCTCAGTGGTTGGGAAACCAGCTGAGATGTAACTAAACTACGACGCATGGAAACAGTCCGTGCTTATGTAATCTACTGTAGCACGTTTGTAACTCCAACACCATACGCATCTAGAGTGTTGAAAAAAGTACCATTACAAAAGGGCTCCATGAGAATCCCCCCCTGGAGTTTTTGACATGTTTTAAACATATTAGCTCGTTCCACAATCGGATCTTGATCGCATCTCGCATCAAATCGCACGTACATAAAGGCCTCCATCGCCTTGTTGGCACTAGCAACATCCTTCCTCCCCTCCCGAGACTTTGCCGATCCTGATGCACTGGAAGGCACTCCTTACCAGTGCCGTTCTCGCGACCAGCGCCGTCGCCCAAGATATCGTCGTCATGTTTCCACTTCCAAACGCCATGGTCTCCGCGGGGTCTGATATCACCGTTCAAGTCCAATATCAAGTATGTTATTGCCCCTATCTCACCACGAATCCACAAACACCGCTGACTTGGCTCGGAACATGACTCTAGCTCTACGCAAACGTCGTCGACTGGGTTTCCGTCGTTATCGGTCTCCTCTCCTGTCCCACTACAGGTTGCCCCACGTCTGGACCGACGGACACTGCAGGCCTCGGAACGGTGCTTGCACAGGCAGCGTAGAGGGAACACTTACCAAAATCTCACTCTGACAATCCCGGACGGGACGCCGTCTGGTTTGGCGCTCATCGGTGCTGCTGCTCTCTATACCTCCGTGGTGAATAACGAGAATCTCCAGTGTCTCCGGCCTGCAGGGGTTGCTGGTAACGGAACTTGATCGAAAGGCGTCGTACGTGCCTGGTGTAGCTTATGCGAACGTCATGGTCAACGTGGCTTAGATCACACCGCCCCGGAAGTGAGACCAAGAAACGCGCCGTCGTTATCATATCCTCACCCGGCACAGTTGTACACAGTATACATACACACAGATACTTACCTGATTCTCTAGAAAAACGTTCCTTATCACAACAATCGTGATATCACAGCGTGAACTGCTCGACGTGGATAGCCACCCCGCCTAGTTCAATCCCACGCATGACCCCCAACCGAGCGACTGCATTCTGCGCGTCCGTCGTCAGACTCGCCGGTCCACCCGCACAAACTGCCACTCCCCCAGCGTGACCACTCGTTTCGATCCGTTTCATGCCGTGAAGCTGTTTACCATCTTCTTCGACCGAACCCGCCGGAGAGAACGAAACGCTCCGAGGGCTAGTCAGGTCTTGAAGTAACCCGTAGATCGACGGCTTTTCCAACGTCACATCACAGTTTGGGATGATGGGTACCGCTTCTGGATCACACAAACATGTGACGAAGATCGAGATATGGAGATCGATCGAGGAGTCGGTGGCCGCCGTGTTGGCGATGTCTGTTAACATGGGTGCGAACCATGAAATGTTGCCTGAAAAACACACGGCGATAAGATATCAATGTGGATCGTGCAAAGGTGTTTCGTGAATAAGTGTCGAAGAACTTGGGGGCGAGGAAAAAGACGCTTACCGAACGACCGAATGCACCACGCAAACTCGATGCGTCGAGTTCGTTCGCCGCCACGCCGACGGAGCTTGACACATCGACCCACGATATCGTCCAACAGACCGAGCGTGAAAGTGATGCCAGATCCCCCTGAGACGAGCAACACTGTCTCATACTGTCCAAGGTCGACACTCGACCCCCCATAAGGTCCATCGACCATGACTTGAACAGAGACCGATACGTCCCAGTCCTTGTCCTTGTCCTTGCACATCCCATCTATCATGACCAACCTCTCCTGTTCTTCACGGACAAACTTATTGAGTTCCCTGGTCCAATCGCCGTTGACGCGTGCACTGAGGAGCAATCCTGGATTGGACAGACACGAGTATGCAGGCGGAGCAGAGAGAATGCTCAGGGGATGACTCTCCAGGAGACGCCCGGCGAAAAAAACGCGGAGGCAGACATGCTGACCGGCGATCCACCCCTCGTCGCTATCATGTATGCGCACCTGAGAACTCATCGTAAGCACATCCACACCGATGGCAGCCCAGCACACTCACGAGCGTCATAAACCTATCGGGGGCTGTGACCGTGGCGTCCTTGAATCGGTAGCGAAGCAGGCGCAGGAACATGTCCGCGGCGTACAACGCAATCGGCGGGTATATCCACGGCGGTGCATACATCGAATGGTAACACACGCACACAAAGAACGCGACAAACGTGGTCACACTACATGCAAGTACATATGTCATCACCACTCTTCCTCATCACAAATAAGCCAACGTGTACTCACTGAAGCACAAAGAACATTTGGTAAAACCATCTTCGGATTGGTCGGAGCGAAAGGAGGACGATGCAGCCAAGCATGGCAAGGGATGCAACGCCAGATGTTTCTTTCTGGGGACCGAGAATGGGAAGGCCGTATTGGATGTGATTGCGGATCCAGAGACTGCCGTGGATGGCAGCGGAGAGGAACATGACGCGGCCTGCCATGCGATGGAGAAAATTGAGCTTTTCATAACCATGGCCGGGTCCGAGGAGGAGCGACAAGAGGGAGTTCTTGGTGGCGAAGAGGAATACGATCGGGAATTGTGCGAATGCGAGGAAGCCTGGTTGGAGAGGGATGAATCGAGAGTATGAAGACGGGAATGAGATGGAAATACGGAATGAAATCCTACATACCGGCTCGGTTTGGGTTAGAAATAAGGGGTGCATCTTTGATGATGCATGCCAACGTGATCGCAAGATACGCTGCGAGGATGAAAACTAAAATACAACATTCATCAACCGAGGGAAACGGATAAATATATGTTGGATATGTACTTTGTCCAGCGTTCAACTCGAGATAGGGCACCGACCATTGACGAATAGACACACACGCATCCCAGTACGCCGCCATCTTGCGGTTTCCAGGCGATTGTGAAGGCGAGGAGGACGTTGTTTCCTCACTGATCATGGCGGAATACCCACTCCTTCCATGACCCTCGGAAACACCAAAGAAACCAGTAAGTGCACGACCATGTTTCAACGCATGCACAAGCGACGGGAGCGAGAGAAGGAGGACAGCGCCCAAGCACGAACACCAAATAGCTGTGAAATTACCTTGCCATATCGGATCTTCGACGTAGGAGCTAGGAAAAATAATTATATGCATTAAATAAACGTATATGCAGAGGTCATGAACGGCCAGAAGTGCATGATGGGTTTTGGACGTACTTGTAGATTTGTAAACTAGCTGGAATCGTCGGAGGTGCACCAGCGGACATGATGGCTAGGAATGAACGACTGTGCACGATGGAATCACCTTACATTAAAATACGTGGGACGGTGGTTGGTCACGCTGGACCATACTTATCGGTCCGATACATAAAATTGGTAGAAAAACATTTTCATGTTTGTTTGTTCGAAGCAAATATTCGCCTGCTCACCCTGCCACAAGGTTTACCCACAGTACCTTGTCTATGCCTCTCCCCCGATGACGGGACTTGATAACATTCACTCATTCATCAATTGACAGATACAAACAATACAAACAACGAATTTAGGGGAGAGAGGTGAACATCTGTCTGGATATCGCACATATGTACGACCCATTCATTCATGTAAATACACGACCCATAATCAATGCTCGTGAGTCGACGACGAGAACCGTCCAAACAACGTTTCACCTACACCAGACCCTACCGCAATTGACGCTAGGAACGCAAGTTGAAACGTCCTAGAAGACAAGCGCGGTTCAGCCAGGCGGTCCCCGTGGGGCGAACAGATCATCAAACAACATACATGACGACCAGCATGAGAAGGATCTTGATAGACGCATGCGCTGCAAACAGGACGCCCCTCGTGACATCGAACTCGGACATGAATGGTGTTAATTGGAGCCACTTGGATTTCCAGGATGTAGAAGACGACGGTGGAGAAGAGACATTGTCAGATTTCTCGAGTGCCAACATGGTTGTCCTTTAGAGAGAACATGGGACGTATCCACACAACATCAACATAACCATCAGCGTGACTCAGAAGATGATGAAAGTGTTTACCTCTCGACCCAGTGCTGTTCCGCAAGTGCGAGACACGCCGCCAGCCATCGCTCCAACATGGCGAGCAAGAGCAAGCCGATACATGTGCCTACCATCGACCCCGCACCACTCGGCACCCAACCGAGAAACCACACTAGCTCCGTCTCAGTTGCGGGTAAGATCTGGGTGATCGAGTTCGCTCACCGGTGTCACCCGGGGTAAAGTGGACATAGGGTAGCATTTGGCCTACAGCGAGGTTCATAGGCATGTCCATCGACATGTCCATGCCATTGGACTGAGCAAAGGAGGGAGCAACAAAGGAGCATAGCGCAAGGATGGACCAGGGCGTCATGATCATGGTCGTTTGTGATGATGAGATCCGACGGCCTCGCGGTCCGTGTTTAAACTCCGGTTAGAACCATGGAAAGTGCTGAGAAATTGCTACCAAATATGGCGACTATCCTGGGAGGTGACGCGAAAATATCCAGAATATTCCCACTGCAGTATTTGATCGCATAAACACCGTTACTGATGAAGCTTTTGCGCTGAATATTTGTGCTTGGAATGGTCAGTAAGAAAGAGACACGGCGTCTCCGTGACGAGGTTTGAGAATAGTTGGATGAACAGGGAGCAAGGGTACTGAACAGCAAGAGGACGGAATACAACCACACCTACCGGTACGACATATTCGGGAGAGTCATGTTGCGAGCTAAGGTATCCATTTTTGCATCACACAGGCATAGGCTGATGAGTAAGCCTTCCCGGGACATATGGTTCATGTACGGACGCACACCCGTCGAGCGACGACCAAGAACGGGCCACATAATCGAGTCGAAGATAGACCATTCGCTTGAGAGGAGGTGCTTGCACGCACAGTATTATGTGGGGTAGGACTGCAAGGTCACCCGAGCCAGCGCCGCATCGCGCATAGACACAGCGCCACTCCTGGAGAACTACGCTCCCATTTTGCAGCATCTGTGCGCGATGCGGCACTGGCCCGACCTTCTTCCCAGTTTATCGACCACCTCAACAACACCAGTATCAGCTGAGAAAGCGCCGCATCGATTGACGCCCTTGCGATTGTCCCCCGGGCCATCGACTCGAAAGCGTCTCGTCACATAATAAACCAGAGGATTTTGTATTGGAGCGATTGATGAACGTGGAGAATCCTCAAAGTGTCTCTCAGAGGACCTTGGAACCAAGGCGTGAAGTAGGGAGTAGAAGGCAGTCACGGTGGAGGGAAGAAGAGTCGATCGTGAGGCTGATTTGCCTCACTGAGGCTTTTTTGCGAGTGTGGGAATGGGGCAGGAACGGGACTACCTATAGACCCCGACCGGGCGCTACCGTATGGAATAGGTTCTGACCAGTAATTCAGTATGTAGCTAGAAAAGTCCAATTACAACGGCGAACAACATAAGAGCCCATCTCTCACTTTTCATTTCCTTCCATCTCACATCGCACATACCTGCAGCGAACTACCTACCAGTTCTTATCTCTCGCTGCAAACAGGGCAGGGCATAGTCATCCTCTAATCTGTCAATGCTGTGGTACGTACCCAGCCATAAAACGTAGCTGAATTTCTCGAGGTAGGAAGATGCTGCCAAAGGCAAGGAACTGGGCGAAACTGAGTACGAGGAGGTTTCTCAACAGTATTGGCACGAATCCCTTGGAAAAGTAAGTGTGCAGCCTTCTGAATCAAACTTATTCTTGATCGAGGTAACTCCCAGTTCTGAGCCGATCATCGCGGGTCCTCAACATGTATTCCGCTTGACCTTTGAAAATGGCGCACTGCCGGTCTTGCGCTGCTCGTCGTGCTCCACCACATCCTCGTCCGACGGCCATTGCCATCCCAATCCCACAGACGCTTCATAGTTGGCAAGAGAGTGCGTACGCTGGGTCGACGAGCGCTTGCCAAAGGAGGCCTTGTCACTTCGCTGAACTGGCTGTAGAGTACATCGACCTCGCACGCGCTGTTCTTCATACCGCACAAAGAACGCCGTGGTATATTATCTGTGTTCCTGGATTTGACTAATTACTGGGGGCCTGCACAGCAAGAACGACAGACGTAGTTCGAGTCCACGGAGAATCCGATCCCACAGCTGGCTACGATGCCATGCAAACAAAATTAGGATGAGATAGGCGGGGCATGAAGCGAGAACCGAGGATCTGCCATCGAGGAAAAGATGTGCATCGGAAAGGTCAAGAGCGGTATGGTGCAGGTTGTGTCTTGGTCCGACCCAACGGGGTAACGTTACCCACTGTCTCTGCAGATTGATGCCTCGATCATCGCAGTCAATCGTGCCTGCGGCATCTGCCACGTATATGAAAGCTCGCTCCATTGTTCTCCTTCCAAGAATATGCGCCAAAGAACTACTCAACCAACTTCGTGAAACGATGAAGAGACCGAACCTCAGCTTCTTCCGTGACCAGTGGTCCACAGTACCTCCACTCGAAACCGCTGATCTCTCCAGAAAGACAATCGCCGTCGTTGATACAATCACGGGTCTCGACTTCGAGGCTGCAAAACATTTCGCACGGATAATCCTAGCAAGCTCCTCATCGCTTATCGCAACGGGAGCAAGGGGAAAACTGCCATTTCTGGTGGCGTTCTGGTCCCTGGGCCTCACACTTGATGCTGACACTTACTTGTGCAATTAAAGACGTCGAATCTGCTACGGGTTGCAAGACGTGTGAGCTTTGGAAGGTCAATTTTGCTGACTTTGCTTCAGTGATCAGTTCTTCCGACAAGTTTCAGCGCGATGACCGCCCCGACATATTGGTCATGAACGCAAGAATTTGGGTGAGAGTGTATGAGGAGGCTGCGAATCGCTGTGAATCGAGGTTAGCCTTTCTGTTACGCATATCACGCGGAGTTGTCGTTGAATGAGGACCTAGTTTTCAAGTGAATTACCTCGGTATAGCACCCTTGTCGATGTTGCTCTTGCCTCCCATGGTAGCGACAGGGAAGAAGTATGGGACCACGTCTCGCCACCTGACCGTCTCCAGTGAGGTTCACTATTGGGTACCCATTCCTGCTGAGGTCTATGACTCGCCCAATCCTCTATCGACGCTCAACAGCCCAAAACATAGGGCTTCCACGCAGGTCCACTTACGTTCTGTAGATGGCAAACGTTGCTCACAAACCCTATCCAGCCCCATGGATCGTCGCTGCTTTGGTATTAAACATGAGACGCCGTTCCGACTTCACTCCGAAATCTCTCAAACAGCACTTTCGTTTTGAACTTCAAGTTTAATATTTTGAACGTGCTCTTCACGCGTGCGTTGCAGGACCGACTACAATCCATTTCACCCTTGACACTGAACGCCGTCAACCCGAGTTTCTGCTACTCTAACCTGAGAAACAGCTTCCAAGGTTCGCTTCTGAACGGTGATGCTCCTCGCGAAGAAGCTTCTCGCGTTCACGCCCGAGCAGGGCAGGCGTCAGATCGCCTATGGTGCGATCTGTGGGCGAGAGATGAGGACCGTATGAAGGGCGCATTCGTCAATAAAGCAGAGGTCGCGGAGCCGTCAGATTTTGTGATTGGTGGGGAGGGAAGGAAGATAACCTCCGGGTGAGTGGGTTCGCACAATGGTTTTCCTGCGCGATTGACTGTCTCTTGTTGTAGATAGAGATGTTGACAAGGGAAGCTCCGCAGTCGAACGAGATCATTCAAGCGTACCTCACTGAGTGACGGGTGAACGGCTTTCCTATCACAATATTCTTTCTATTTGTTCTCGTTTCGTAGAAATCATACCGCATCCAAGACTGATCGATTATGTTTATTTTTCTAGCGGTTACGGCTCCATAAATCACGATGCGGCACCTCGCGGGAACAGTCTTCGATGTAGGACTAGATATCAGCGATCTACATATATCCCGGGTAATTCAAAGTCGTGTTGGGGCATTTGACGCCAACGATAAGCTCAGCTGGTTCATTGAAAATGCATTGTCATAGTACAATCGAACATCGCTCAAGGTATCATTACATACAACCATATGTAAACCAAACAACCTTGGACGTCAACCACCGACTGGTTGAGATGGGTGAGTCCAACTAGGAACTCGCCGACACATCTCACGAACGACCGGGTGCCGCCTTAATCTGACTCCGCAAATGTGATACTTCCTCGTCAGAAAGGTTGTATCGTCTGACCAATGTTTCAATTTTATCCACGACCTTCTCGAGTCCTCCGGGCAGTATCGCAGCACCTGCACCGAAACCCTTAAGCTCCAAGTGAACACGGTGTCTATACGTTGATCTCTTGTAGACCTCGAATGCGAGACCTACATCCAGAGAAGTGATGGATCCTTGCGGTGCTAGGACGAAGAGAATTTTCATGACGTAGATGAGGTCGACGATGTATGCCATGAAGCGTTTGGCAATAGTTTTACTAAATTTCAGCGTTAGAATTTACAAGTACTAAACGACCAAACAGGAGACATAACAACTTACGCCGCCTTGTGGATCCGAGAACACAGTGTTGCGAGAGCGACTGTTGCCGTAAGGGGAGGCGTGATGACAACGGTGGTCAGGTCATTCAGCAGTGAGGTCATTGCAGGGGCCAATGGCATAAGGCGTCTGTGTGCCTCCCGTCAAGCATTTCCGCGGAGCATTCTATCATGGAGCTTACAGGACATCCGTTGCATTCGGAATGCGATCCACCCCAAGATCTAAAGTATCCAACAATGCTTCCTTGAGTCCATCGCTTTGTAGTGCCTTTTGCAACGTCAAGCACCACATCATGAAGAGAGACGGTTTCTCACCTTTTCAGGGTCGTGGAAGTTCCAAGCCTGGATGATGTCCTGATGTAGAACAAGCAAATACCCTTCCACTTCTTTAGCGGAAAACTTCACGCATTTGCCCAGGTTCGACCAGTATCCTGGGGCGGCGTTTAGGACCACAGCACGGAATTACAAAGGACTCACTCTTCTTCCCGATTCTACAAGGATGTGAGATTTGTTCTGAAAGTAGTGATATGGGGCGTACGATATGGCGAGATCCACCTTTGCTTCAATGCTCGCCCGCTGTGCCATTTCAGCGACATACAATGGCGCATTGAGCTCGATGGTCTGCGGCTCGGTCGCCGCAGCATAGGATGGATCGGCTTTGATGTACCGTTCAATCTCAGAAGTTGTGATCTTCACGAGCTCAGAAATGGTTGATTGCAGCTTGTAAGCACTTATCGCTGTCATACATTAGTCCAAGCCCAATTATAGATGAACAAAATGCAGAATGGTACATACTTGAAACGGCTACGTGTGGCACGCTGCTTTCTGCTGCTCGCAGGAGGGGTCGCGTGCAGTACTCTTCAAGAAACGTGGTTCTTCGTGGTGCTAACTTGGGCCCAGCTTCCTCTATGCTCTTGAACTGAACGCCTTCACTACGCAGGGTCATCATCAGGTAATTGTCCAACAGGTCGAGTTTCGTTAGTACAATAACAACCGGAACTACGGCAAGTTGGTTCTATACTCAGTTCTATCAATCCATAACCACTTGATTTACGTACTATCTCCCAGAATTTCCTTTCTGTTTCGTAGGAAGTACTCCATACCAGCTTCAAGGAGCCGTCCCTTGGCATACGGAACGGCAAGGCACACCCTAAAGTCATCGCTCAGACATGTTCTGACCACCATGGGACGCCTTACCAAACGGCGTGCAATCTATCCTTCACGTCCTTCTGTTTTCGTCGGCCATCGATGAAGTCTTTGACTTTTTCCAAGTTGTTGCCTTCTGCTGCCTCAAGTCCGAGGCTATCGTGGACAACGAAAAGCTTGTTCTCTGTTGCGACAAATTCGAGGTCAATGTCAGCTCGCCCTCGTGAAGCTTCGCTGACGTCCTGGCAGAAATGTTTGCAAACGCAATTGTTGCAGGCAAGAATAGACTGACCACATCCCTGACCCCGAACACGTTGTGAATTAGGGTAGACTTTCCAACACCGCTCTGAAAGTTTCGACTGTCAGTGATTGGTCACTGTCGGATATGCAAAAAGATGGAAGTACATTTCCTATGATCAGCACTCGGAAGCTTCAAGCGATCAGCTTGGGATGGTGATCAAAGGGCGACAAAACGCTCACCGAGGACATACGCGAAGGATTTCATTAGTAATGGGGGATAAATCAGTAAAGTGAGAACTTTCACTAGTGGTGGCGGGTAGCGGGATATTGTCAGAGCTTTCGCCGGTGATAGCGGGTGATGAGATATCGTTAGAACTTTCACCGGCGGTAGGGGGTGATGGAACATCATTAGAACTTTCACCGGCGGTAGGGGGCAACGGGACATCGCGAGACCTTTCACCGATGGTAGAGGGTAACGCGCCATCACGAGCGAAGTTGATAGTAACCACAATATTCTTGTGGAACGTCACGTATGCTTTCCAAAGCCAGCGTTAAATGTGTCCGAGAGAGAGGATAGCGCAACAGGTAGCTCACTTTCTTTACCGTGTTCGTCAACCCGCGCTTGGTTCATGATTTCGCTCTGTTTCACGGTGATTTGGAGAGTACGCCCGATCTTGTGCCATCGGTACTGCATTGATACGGACAGTTGGTCTTGGGCGGATAGTTTGCTGAAATAAATGGTGAAAATTCAGGTTCACGAGTTGATGCGATAGGATATCTCACAGGGGGGGATCGAACACTTCATTGTGCTTATAACCAGGAGGGAATTCGTCCGGAATCTCCTTTTTGAACCTCCCAGTGTTAGTCTGGAGTACGATGTGGTGTACAGGCCTGCCAAATTGCTGTCGGACTTCGAGAGAGATATCTATGAAGAAATAATTGGTTCCCGTTAAAATATACGGTAGAAAGATGATGTACTTGATAGGTAGATGGCGCCCTCGGACGGTGGGCGCGACATGGCGGCGTCGATGGGTCAGATCACTGCGTGCGATAGGGTTATCTCACTGGGAAAGGATGAGGGAGGATAGTTTGCCGCGATTTTAGTGCATGCCGGCGCTTGTTGCAACACGTGCCTGTTCGCAAGAGCAGAGCAATTCTATCCATAGTTCGGTTGGCGCGACGCCGTACTATTGGCGTGGACGATTACGCCAGCCGGGGATCATTCATTTTTAGAAGCATTTGTAATGCGATCGAAATGGGCACTCCTTTTTGGACTCCTTGAAATAGAGAGCACACGATGCGTTTGCAGAATTTACAGCGGTTTTCAAAAGTTCGTGGAATTTGACCAAATCATTTGGATTTTTGGGCCGTCACGTGTCATCACATGTTCAGGACCCCAAGTGTAACTTAGCTATGTATTGGTACTACTAGTGGCTTTCTTTTTTCACATTGCCATGCTGTTGCCATCCCCAACATCAGAACCTGAGGAGAACTCAGAAATTGAACAGGTATTCTCTGTGTCATTGATTGTCTATTCCAAGGTCAAGAAGATACTTCGAGGTAAAGCTACCTCAAAGGAAGAGAAGATGACAAAAACGAAGGAACTTTTGTTTGCTGTCAAGTCCTCAAACTATACTGAATTTTTGTGGAGTATGCTTGAAAAGCATGGCCAGGACAACTACGAGGTCACCATGAAGAAACATTACCTGTTTAGATACACTTTACCAAAGATAAAAGGGTATTTTTTATTCATTTATTACATGACTTGGACTCATGCTGAATGTAGACAACATGTTGCAGACACGATTGACGTTGATAACATTGCCAACTACAAGGAAATGGTGACGAAAATCAATGAAAGCAAGCCAGCAGCCATCAAAATCCTTGTCAACATGCAAGATATTCAGAAGCTGCCCTGAGCGCATTCTAGCTCTGAGGGCACAGCCTTGGAAGCATCTCCCAAAGCCGTTTGTAGATTTTTTATTCAATATATGATATATGAAACTAACTATTGTCTAGGATAAATCTGATACTACAAAAGCCAACTGGGATAGCCGCTTAGGTCGGTGGCGTATCATGCTTCAGCAAAAGTACAAAAATGAGCATGACAATGGGTTCACGTATGTCAGGCCTCTCAGACCTATACCTCTAACAGGGCCAATGATCCTTGATTGGGCTTGCACACTTGAGGTGGGCCAAGCTACCATACATATCCCACCCAACATTGACTCATTCAACCCCACAAATAAAGCCTTGGTCATCCATGCAAAGAGACTGCAACCGCTGCCACCGCCATCCCCGACACCTGCTGTTGACATCAACTCCCTAGCATCCATCCTTCTGATTCAAGCCATTATGAAATTGTGAAATGAACCAAAGCAACTGTGCTTCAGGCAACACCAAACTAATCGATGTAAAGTCGAGTAGACTGGAAGAGGGGAAATGCGAAGTGAGCCCTAAGGTCTCCTGAGTCCTGCTTTAGATGAGATATCCAAAGAGACTAGACTGGGGATTCCAGCCGTAGTCCTCTGGGTTTATATATTCATACTATGTGTGTACATGTTGTGTCTAGATCTACTGATCTAGGGCATAGGGTAATGGTAATTAACTATGTGAGGCATAGGCATGTGGAATGGAAGGAGCGGTGATTAAATACACATGTTGATGGTGGGAATGGAATGGAAGCATGATGGAGATGAACATGAGAAATCATATAACCATATCAGGATTGGATCTCAGATCTGATTGGGGAAAGAGAAAAGAAACAAAGTGTGTCCATAGTGTGAGTCCATCTGTTACGGTTTTGGTACACCCCCGGTCTTTTTCTTCTTCTATCCACGACCTGTACCAACACGTGACCTCCTTGTCACTGGACCACCCACTCCGGCGCTTCTTGCGCTCGTTTACGCTTGACGCGACGCGTCTTGCAACGACCCGGCTTCGCCTCCTCCGGCCCTGCCTTGCAGAGCCCTCTGACACAGCCGCCCTCCTGTGTCCTGATCCTGGATCTTCCCTGGATCTTCCCTGGAATATCCCCTATGGATCTTCCCACCTTCCCCTGGACTCCCCTCGAGTCCCTTCCCTGGCATCTCCCTTCGCCGTACCATCGGATCCCCTCCATACTGCCCTTTGGCTGTATCCGGATCTCTCCGGCCACCGCCCCCATGCCCTGCCACTGCAGCGCCTCTCGCACAGCCGTCCTCCTGTGCTCTCCTCGGCGATCCCCATCTCAGTTGAGGCCAGATCTCCCCTCAACATCGCCTCCTTACCCTGTGTCGCGCCATGCCTCACTTCTCTCTTGTGATCACTCATGTGCCATCACAACGCGTCGTGCCACAATGATTCCCACGACGCGTCCTTACGCTCGTGAACTTCCCACGCAGGACCCCTCCTGCCTAATCAGGCGATAACCTCGCCACACTGGTTCTGGGTTTCCTTTTGCGGATATGAACTCTTACCATACAAGGTTAGACTGCGCACGGACCACCTTACCTAATTGGGATATACCTACCCTAAAGCCCTTACGGCTGGGGTATATAAGTTCGAACTCCTCTCGAACCCCTCTTTCTCTCTAACCTTGATCTGACACCTAAAGTGTACACCTTACGGTTACTCTTGTGGTATTCATCATCCGTTCCCTGCAACACTCCCTTGCTTGATCGCTATTCCATCCTCCCCTCCTTCCTCCTTCCTTGAAGGACTCCGCCGTCGACACCTTAGAATCCCTCTAAGGTCCTCAAGGTCGAGCACTCCGTTGCTCTATTTCTCACCCAACGGCTTGTCGCTGTTGGCTAGTCTCCCAGTTCTCTGCTTCAGTCAGGAGGACCCACCCCACTCGACATTGACCTTGTTACCCATCGTCCTCTCCTAGGTCTAGGTCATTGGCCTCCTCTTCCTAGGACTCTCGGTCGTCGTCTGTCTCAGGATAGTACTCTTACTATCTCTCGTCGTTCATCACCAGGCTCGCGTCAAGCCTGAAGGAATCCTACGCCGTTAGGACCAACAAGAGTTAGGCTCAAGGCGGCCTTACACTTCGTGTCTACTTGTACGCCTACCGGGTGGTAGTCGTAACAAAAGATCAAGGTTATACTCTGTGAATGCCTTCGTCACATCACACCCTCGACCCCAACCCTTGGATGGAACCCTCCGTCAACCCTCGGATGGAACCCTCCGTCAACCAAAGGGTGGAACCCTCCACCAACTCTAGGCTGGAACCCTCCAGCACCGGCTCATCCATCCTCACCGAGGCACACACCCCTCACCACCCTAGTCCACTAAGGATCTCCATCACCATCGACTCCTCCACAGAACCCCTCTACATCCACCCACGGAAAAGGAGGACAGCCCTCCTCACCAACTCTCCCCTAAGCCCGTCTCCCATATCCCTCTCGTCCTATCCCACCCATCCTCCAAACCCTACTCCCCCTACTTCCGCTGTTGCCAATGAACTCCTCCGACGAACCCACTCTGCCCAACCTAAGGACAGATCCTCTACTGCCAAGGTCAACGCCCCTACCCCTAAACTATCAAAGAGAGCGCGGAAACGCCTCCACCAGCAACAAATATGTGCTCTCTGGGGAAGAAAGGGCTGCGATAAACCTGGCCATACTCCGAACCAACGAAAGGATCCAAACCTGGCAGATGGCGACCGCCATATACCGAGGAATCATCAGACCTCATCGCAACTGACACGCGTCGGCCAAGAAGGAGTAGACCGTAATCCAAAAGGAAAACGGAGGACCGATGAAGAAGAAAAGAAGGACCAAGAATGGAAGGACATGATTAACCTCTGGAGAGTCATCCCCACCCCCGCAAAGATAGTAGAGTGGAATGACGAACCATGCGTCATCAACCCAGAGACCACCTCACTGGACGACACCAACTCCTGGTGTCGGAGCTGCCGCGACCACATGGGTTGCGACCTCTGCGACCGACCCCCAGTCGTAGAATACAGAAAATACGATGGAGAAGACTGGGTAGTCACACATCGGTGTGCCTACCATCGAGGAGACAGAAGGAGTGACGCCAACCCCCGGATCCACGTCACCAACTCCTCTTTTGAGAAACCATGCCAAGGATGGATCACCACTGAACTCGGCAGCCACTCCCGGTCACGTGACTCTCCTCACCATGCCACGTGAGGGGAACAGTCCGGCATGACTATAAACTGCAAAGCTAGTCCGGCATGACTATAAACTGCGAAGGGGTCCGGAATGACCTTAAACTACTTATGACCTGGGGACATGTCATTAAACTGTCACCATGGCCTGGGTATGTACTTGCCTCTCATCCCGGATGGCCCAGACCTCGGTAGGAGGGACCCTACCATAGGATCCAACAATCCCCACACACGAGGCCGGATGCCTCAATGGTCTGACAACCATCCCAGGACACCATGTCTCCTGGGGCAAGACTCCTCCGATCCAACAATGAGGGCCGCCATACCCTCTAGCCAGTGGATCCGTTGTAC
>JBBPQP010000017.1:0-87325 GCA_038092555.1 Boletus subgraveolens
GGCTTATGATTTGGGGGACGATAGTCACACGAGAACGCAATGCGTTGAGATTGATTTTGGAAGTGAGCATCCCGTCGAGGTACATTCGTCCCTCGGTAAGAATGCATCGCAGGAGCGAGAGGATCAAGGAGCTCTATGGAATCGAACGATCAGAAGTGGGTCCCCCCTCATCGTTAACGTTGATTGTGGCTCGCCTTTCTGCTGCCAGTGCGACCAACGATCTCAACACGTTCGCCAGACTTGATGTGGAACGACAGACCATGAAGGACTTTGGGTATACGTGTTGAATGGGAGACGGACAGGTCATGGAGCGAGCGAAGAACACCCCAGCGGGTAGCGAGCAGATAGATTCTCGACGCGTAGGTCACCGCTCGCAGGCCAGTAAGCCGGAGGCACGCCCGAATCAGTGGGCTTTGGCTCTTTCTCGATCTCGATGTAGCTGTCTACACGCTCGAGGCTGTCCGAGTCGTCAGCGCCGCGTCGTGTGGTCCGATGTATCCTTTACCTGTTGCCTATAAGAGATGAACGAGTATGAAAAAAGGAGAAGAAGGGACGGTAACCAGAGCTTCACACCCAGACGTACGTACCGTAAACTTTGACCTCGTTCAAAAATCGCACCCACCACAAAATCAAGAACCTGAACGCACTGAGGCCATCACATGGATTATGAATACCAACCTGCCAGTGAAGATGCGGCTGTCACGGCCGCATGACGCGAAACATGGACAATGATCGCTTCCTGCTAGCAGGTTCAGAGGGAATTCGATGTTAGCGGCTCGATGCCTTTCGGGGCCATACACCAGATACGTAGCGAGAGCGGCTACGGGACAGCGCGCCCAGCATGTCCACCCTTGCACTCATCCATCTATGTGTCAACAAAACGTGAACCTCGACTTTTCCATAGAACGCGTCTAGTGAGTCCTTACTCGTTCCTGATCGTGTATACTTGTCAATCCGTGCCAAGAACTCTCGGATCCGAACCGCCTCTTCGGCTGCAGATGTAAGCTAGAACGAGCGGCATGAGGAAACGCTTCGTAGATACGCAAACATCACTCACTCAGAACCTGCCATGGCAGCCCCGAGATGACCCAATACATACTGGGGATTGGTACTGTTGCTCATCTCTCGCTTCACCGAGAGCTGTGCTTTCATTGTAGACGCGTCCGATCCATGCACTGATCACACTGAGGATCACACCTGGAAAAAAGAAACGCGGGAGTGATCACGACCACGGCACCAAGATTGAAAAACGTCTTCATGGATAGTTCCAGGACCCATGACCGAGGCATGGAAAGCGGTCCGTTGACTGGTAAGTGAGAAGTGAGTACAGCTGACGCGTTGCCTGACCAGTGAGACCTACTCGCTCTGATATCTTGTGTGCAGCGTACGATGACTCTTGATACAGGGGTTGTATCTTTCATTACCGCGTCCCTATACCACGTTTACTAACCCACGGTCACGAAAATGACGCTCGGATCAACGGGACTACATAGATATATGTACAGCCGAATGCTCAACTCGTCATTTCAATCATGGATATACACTTACTAGGAACTATTCATTGCGTTGTATGCTACATAACCTTGTGCGTGCGACTGAAACTGGCATCGAACTCATCCCTCTCTCAAACGTCGTCATCCTCGCCGGCCTTTTGAACTCGGCGGTGGCGGCGGTGGCAGTTCTTCGGTCTGCCATTCTGCAGAGGACAAGGAAGGTATATTTGCGATTCGCTTCTGGCGACGTGGTGTCTCGGATGGTGTTGGCAGTCCTTCTACGCTGGGTCGCTCGACGACGTTCGCCTCTTGTATAGACATCGAGGAAAACTTGCGGTAAAATGACCTATCAAAGCTGCGTCGGACATGGGCGGAAAGTGACGAAGACATCTACTTACTGTGCTTCTTGGCTGCGCGTGTTGCTCCAAATCCGGCATGCTTCCTTGAACCGCGTCAGGATGTTGGTCATGTCGTTGTAAAACTGTTCCATGTTCAAGTCGTGGTTTGCCGGATCGATAGCATGTAGACCTACCTTGTGTCCTTCCTCCAAATTGCGCGTGATTTCGCGGTATCTCGCATAGGCAAGGTCAAGGTTCAGTAGTGCTTGTTCGCGCTCTTTGACAGAAGTGTCCTCCTTCCGGGAGGATAGGAATTTCTCGTTCGTTGACTAGACAATAATGTGACGTGTGAGAGAATGACGCGATAATAAGACGAACCTTGACAGCTTCTAATAGTCCCTCCTGTTTCTTCTGTCCCTCCACAAGGCTCTGGATGAACCTGTCATATTTGGCAAGTTCTTCGTCTGAAACATCGGTGAACATCGCGGGAGTGACCTCAGCATCGCGACTGAATTTCCCAGCAGCTGTCATGATACGGGGTCTGATATCATCGACCTCCCCGCGCCGTTGTGCCCTGGAGACGAGTTCGCTGCAACTATGGCGGATGTCGTCAAGTGACTCCAAGAGGCCCCGGAGAGCACGAGCATGGACTTGAGTTTGACTGCCCGCAGCCTGCGTCTTTCCGACCGTCGATATAGTGGAAGAGGGCACAAGATTTTCCAGCTCATCCTGGCCTGCCATGAGTGCAGTTCAATGATTCAACGGACAGACCTCTACCTCGTCCAACGCCAGCTGCGAAATGGGTTTTCCCCATTGCTTCCATTTTTGGCGAACGACCTCGTCACTGCCGGCAGCTTCTATGAGGATGCTCCTGTATCTCTCTTGTTTCTGGATGAGTTCTCGATTGGCTTCATGTGAAGGTGGTCTTTTCATCGGGACTTCTTTCCGCGTTGCTTCGTCCTCGGATGCTTCACTATCCAACACATCCATCGCCTGGCGGTGACGCTGAGTACATAGTGCCACAGGGAGAAATGTTTATCGCCAAACCTCGTCTAGTACTGCCATGGCTCGTCGAGCCAAGAGTTCCACATTCTCTAGATAAGTCTCGATGCGCTCGGGACCTTGTTCGGATCTAACTTCTTCAGCTTTCTTCAGAAAACTCGGAGGAAGTCCAATTGGACGTTCCAGTGCTTCGAGTGAGGACGGAAGGTTGAGAGAACGCAAGGTTCTGTACCTGTGGTGAGTAGAGGGGCACGGGTGACGAGGCGGGCACGGACTGGTCGACTTCATTATTAAGCTCTTGTGCAAAGTCGGTTATCCTTTCTTTGATAAGGGTCTGCTTGTTATCGTTGTAGATATCTGAAGAGCAGATCGAATACTGAGGCTCGGCAACAGCTGGGATCGACGTACTAACAGCTTCTCTAGCTCCCCAGCCGATCAACTCTCCGAAGAGGATGCGATCGCCATCCACCACGCTTTGCGGATCGGACAAGTCAGACAGGATGTTGCTCTGGACAATGATGACATCTTGGATTGGTGTGATGGCAGAGGACGGAGGGATATCTTTGTGGTAGATCAGATCATTATCGCGCTGGGCTCGTGCAAGATTTTTCTGTAAGACATCTAACAGGGACTTGACTAATGTCGGTACAAGCTCGGTTCAATTAAGAATACAATACCTTGATATCCTGTACGACTGTAGGAGAGACGGAGGTGCGCTTGGCTGAGCTGTAACCTTGATTCGCTTCGGCCTCTGCGTCGATTAGCCGACGCAGCTCGTCACCATAACTGCAAGGGTGTTAAGTCATCGTAATGGGAAACGAATTGATGCGGACTTGTTAGCCTCGAGATCGTCTATGCTCTTTCTGTACTGTGCTGCCGCACGAAAATGGCGCTGCTTTGTTTCCAGGTGAGGGACCCAGGTCTTGAGACGGGATGAGCATGATGAGGTGAGTGGTGAGAAATGTGCAACATTACCGATGGCAGTCTATCTCGGACTTGAGGTGAAGCGGATCGCAAGGAATCCAAAGAAGTGGTGTACAGCGACGCAGCTCCGGCTGCCAACTTGGCGATAAGACTATTCTTGTAATGATCTGCTACAAGCCGGATGAGGAAAGGCCGGCTTTACCAAGATGAAACAGGTCACGCACCTGCAACGGCGCGTTGCCAGGCACACTCTTGTGCTTGGGCAAGCATGAGGAATTCCAAGCTGCGGATGAAAGATGGTGTTAGGTCGATAGGGGCTTCCTCGGCGTCGGGCGGTATATTAAGTTTTGGCAGTGCTGAGGTACGGAGGAAAGCAAATGTCCCAGCGGCGTTCTTGGGTCAAGGATGAGATTGGATGATAAGGAGAATGAACTATTCGTGGCGGACCTGGTAATGGAGGGTTGCCCGCTTTAGACCGTCTTGACTGGACCTGTCCTCAGAGGCAGCCAGCTGAGAGTAGAGGGCGGCCAAGTTGAACAGAGTGGCGGCCCTTTCAAAGGTGAGGCTGCGGAGGGTGACGGGGACGGATGAGGACGGGGCAAAGGCATGAGCATAAGAAAACTCGAGGCCGATCTAGTTTGGGACGGATTAGAGTAGATCGACGGAGAGGGGGTAGCACGGACATCTGAGGGGAGCTTTATAAGCACGAATACGAGCTGGGCATGGTAGCTATGAGAGGTCAGACGGGTTTTTATAGCGATGGGGGAGACGGACCTGAGGAACGCGTCGACGGTGCCGTGGGTGATGCAGGGTGCACGAAGATCTTCCCAGAGTGCGATGTCGGGTTTGTATTGATCTGGGTGGTCATGCGAGTGATTGTGTAGGTAGTCGCGTACGCAGGTACGGATGTGAGCTGGATACGATTTTTTGAATGGGATGATGAGATGGTTTGGCATGGCTTAGACTTGTCGCGCCACTCGACGTTTCTCACTCTCTGCCACTGGTTGGTTTGTTGTTCTGCCCCCCCCTAGCTATAGCCATCGCAGACAAGTTTCATTCAAACTCGGAACTTTTTGTTCCAAACGGCCCTTTTTCTCCCCTCCAACCATGTCCTACGTCGACCAGTCCCCGTCTGCCGCCGCAATGGGCAGGCGGCTCACGAACAGAAACAACAACCGCTACAGCGTAACCGCTTTGTTCAGCATGGCGGCAGAGCAGGATGTCGAGGTCGAGGATGATTTGGCAAGAGGTCCGTCCGCGTTATCCACCCCGCCCATCCCCCTTTTCACTTCTTCTAAACAGCCCAGAAACGCTTGCGAGACCTCAAGGGAAAGATTTCCGTCCAATCAAAGAAAAACTTTGTCCTTGAGCGGGACGTTCGTTACCTTGACTCCCGGATAGCCCTTCTCATCCAGAACCGGATGGCAGCAGACGAAGTGCGTCCGCACACTTATTGTCCTTCCCCCACAATGTCTCATCCACGATCTAGCAACGTGAAGTCGAACGGACACTGGAAGATGTCGATCCAACAGAGGGTCATTATCCCGACGATCGCAAGCTCCAACAGTATTCAAATCTTTTTTTCCTCCTTCAATCCGAGCCCCGCCATATCGCCAACCTTTGTCGACTCGTCAGCTTGTCTGAAATCGACACTCTTCTCCAGACTGTAATGTTCACTCTCTATGGAAACCAGTACGAGAGTCGCGAGGAGCATTTGCTCCTTACCATGTTCCAGTCCGTACTATCCGCCCAATTCGAGACCGCCACAGAATTTGGCTCCCTACTGCGAGCCAACACCCCCGTCTCCCGCATGATGACCACTTACACTCGTCGAGGTCCAGGTCAAAGCTACCTCAAAGGTGTTCTCGCAGAGCGCATCAATAGTCTCATAGAACACAAAGACCTCAACCTCGAGATAAATCCCGTAAAGGTAATTGGTCTTTCTTCAGCGTTTCCCTCTTCGACGAACACCTTGAGTAGGTTTACGAGCAAATGATCAATCAAATCGAGGAAGAGACCGGCACACTACCCCCGAATCTTCCTCGTGGTGTTCCTCCAGAAGTTGCGGCAGAAAACGCCGACGTTCAAGCGATCATCGCCCCTCGACTTACTATGTTGATGGAGATCGCCAACAGTTTCCTCGTCACCATCATCGAGAGTATGGAAAGCGTTCCATATGGCATCCGGTGGATTTGCAAACAAATCAGGAGTCTGACTCGCGTACGATGGCTGTTCCTCATGATCATTCTTACCTAGTGACATATCTTGACAGCGAAAATATCCGGAGGCCACGGATTACGCCATTTGCTCCCTCATAGGTGGCTTCTTCTTCCTGCGTTTCATCAATCCTGCCATCGTTACGCCTCAGGCGTACATGTTAGTCGATGGCGTACCCGCTAAACATCCTCGGCGGACGTTGACACTGGTGAGCCGTCGCTGTTGGGAATATGCACCGTGAACACCTCTTAACATCGCATTCTATAGATAGCAAAGATGCTCCAGAACCTCGCGAATAAGCCATCTTATGCAAAGGAGGCATATATGATCACATTGAATCCATTCGTCGAGAACAACAAGGCGCGGATCAACCAGTTCCTCAACAGCCTGTGCGAGGTTGGCGACTTCTATGACACTCTGGAGGTGCGTAATCCTTTGATTGGAACTCGGGCTTTTTGGTAACGTCTATACCCAGATGGATCAATACATGGCACTCTCCAAGAAGGATCTCACTATTCACATTACTATGAATGAGTTGTACAACACCCACGCATTGATCTTGCAGCATATCGAAACACTGGTGAGTAAGTTGACCGCTGAACAGCATTTCTTCACTTAGCACCGTGTAGTCACCGAATGACAAGCAACATCTGCGTATTCTTACCGATGAACTTGGCGCTGCTCCGCCTCAGGTCCCTCGTAAAGAGAATCGTACTATTGAATTGAACTTGTACAGCCGCTGGGAAACTCCTGTCCAAGACCTCCACACGGCACTTATGGACTCGATCTCCCAGAGCGACATGCTATACATGGAGACAAAGTCCATCCTCGTCCAGCTCATACGTTCTCTCCCCCATGCTACCGACAAGCGACCTTACAACCTCGCAGCGCTAGCGGAACGCGCGGCGACCACCAAAGACGCCACCCTTGTGCGCAGGGGTATCAAGGTCAAGGAGATGCTTCGCGAGCTCGAGGAGTTAAAGGTCATCGATCAGGTAGACGGCTACAAGCTCATGCAAGAAGAGGTGGCTGCAGAACTTGTCCATTTGGGTAATCTCCGCGACAAGGTGCTACTAGAGACCAAGTCTCTGGAGGCTGTCTACAAAACAATTTGTGATCATAACAGCTACTTGCGTTCGCAGCTTGAACAGTACAAGGCATACTTGCAAAACGTCCGCTTAACTGCTTCCAAGGACAAGGGAAGCACGACGGGTGTCGGTGTTGTCACCGTCGGCGGAAGAGAGAGGAAGCCCTCGCGGAGTGTTGTCCTTGGTCCCTATCGATTCACTCATGCACAGCTGGAGAAGGAAGGGATCATTGTCGAGAGCAATGTCCCAGACAATCGGTGAGTTCCCTTGATCCATGAGTGTTATCATCTCACTCTGGGCCTTTGCTGTAGCCGCCCGAACATCTACTTTAATATTACATCACCAAGTCCCGGAACCTTCATTATCTCATTACACTACAAGGGACGGGAGAAAGCGATTCTTGAGATGGATCTGAAAATTGATGATCTGTTGGAGAAGGTATTCACCTTCCCGTTCTGTTTGGCGCAGTACTCAATCGAACCAATAGCAAAAAGATAACAAGCATCTGCTGGACCTGGAGTATGTTCAACTGAACGTGCCAAAGGTGCTTGCTCTCCTGAAAAAAGTCTTCGCTAAGCGGTGAACGATTCTCCCGGACACTACACACCTATCTTTCAGAAGTTCATCTCGTTACTTATGCCGTATTCATTCTGTCATACCCGTCACTCCTTTTCCTTTCTTCTTCGTATTTCAGCCTCGTCTTATTACAACGTACGCTCTCCCTCCGTGACTCTGTTCGTTCCGGAATTTTGGATGTATTACATTTGTAGTTATGTGTGTTTCTGGATACCTGTCTTCCTACACTCTGAATAGTCTGGCTTGTTCTGTGATATTAGATATCATTTGATTTAGCCCATCCTCCTGTGTTTAGGCTGTCCTCGTGCCGGTTGAATAACATTAACTTATTACCGATGTCAACTTCCTCAGGCTACAGGCTAAGTTTAGCAGGGCAGTGGTTATTCGGTCATTGTTTATTACCCCGGTCGCAGTCGGCGTTACCTTGTTGATCAAAACGGACTCATTTCTCCGCCTACTCACCACTTTCGCATGCACTCTTAGTCGAGCCACCTCGGATGTTGGAGTCTCAGTAGATGCTCACCGCAGGAACTGGGATGCCACGTTCGTTCTCAGCATCATCTTTATTCGTTCTTGCTTTTTGCCTGGGAACAACTTTAGCAAACTCATCAACATCCCTGCCAAGCTTGCAGGCGAGCCAACCAGTGTCAAATGCATCTCAGTCAAACAGTACTGCGCCGAACAGCAATGGGATTTCTCCCGTCACATTAGCTGACGACGGGTGAGCACTTGTTCACAACTGGTAGAAACAATCACGCTCATTCCTCCAAGTACCTACTACACTGTCATTCAAGCAGGTCAAATCAGCTTTCGCGCGTCGATAGACACTGGGTCATCTGACTGTTCGTTGAAATCCTCTATACTCTGCATCCGCTGAAAATGGTGTCGTTTGGTAGTCTGGTTGGTCTCGACGGGCTGTAGCACAAAAACCTGCTCGGCGGTTCCAAAGTACCCATTAACCTATGCGTCACCAACGTTCGTTTCGGTCAATAACAACGATACCGCGTTCAGCCTTGGTTATGCCGATGGCACCAGTAAGTGTTTCTCGGTGTTTCTGCTGTTGGCTATCGATGGACATCATGGATCCCTCAAGGCGCATCGGGATTTGTGGCAAGGGAGTCTGTCGAGGTCTCGAACGTGACGGTGCCCAGTCAAGCTTTCGGTGAGCATGCTGATTCATCGTGGCATTTCAATGACCGATGGCAGCCTTTGTTCTAAATCCGTAGGAGTGGTGACGAACTCGAATGTCACCCTCATCGATGATATCAGTGGCGTTCTCGGGTTCGGGTTCCCTCGACTGTCGGAAATTTACGCATCTACCCCAAATGGTGCGTGTTTCGTGTGTTTGAAGTCGATACTTTGGAACCCACTGGTTTGCAGCCCCACCGTTTCTCGCGAGTTTGTCTCAACAAGGCATACTCGACTATCCCATTTTTGGACTGCGCTTGACTCGAAACTCAACTGGAACGCTCGCGCTAGGTGAGGGGCAATTCTGTCGCACTGACCAGCTGGCTTATTGGACCCACCGACAACTTCCAGGTGCTATCGATGTCTCGGTTGTACAGAATACGAGCATGATTGTCTGGAATGAAGTAGTTCCCTTTTCTCCGGTCGGAACACAGACGAATACTTCGGGATATATGTACTGGGCCATACATATGACGGGCTTCGCGGTATGTACCATGCAAAATGGTAGCTGGTCTTTACTCACCTTCCGGTAGGTGAACGGGAGTGCGCTAACCCCAATACCCACGTATCCCGGACCAACTGGAAATTCTTCGATTGCACTTTTAGATGTGTAAGTGTTATTGGATCAGATCATGGGTATGGCATACTGAGGGTGAGTCTACGTAGAGGAACTACTGGATTGTACGGACCCTACCAAGATGTGGGTAATCTCGAGTAGGTGTCTGTATACCATCGAGCTTACTTCTGCTTCGTAGGTGACGCGACTGTTTGCACTCTTTCCTGAGAGTCGGCTTGTAGATGAGAGTAAGTAGAGATTGCTGGCCATTCCGATTGTTGACTGAGTAGTTCTCAGGTGGACAATGGGCGATCCCTTGCACCTCATCTGCGACCATGACATTTAGTTTTGGGTAAGTGACAGCCACATTCTATAACCCCTCGCTAACGAATGTAGCAGAGATGGGACTGCGTTTGTTCTTCAGCCTACCGACTATCTCATTGGTCCTACGTTAGGCAATCCCGACCTTTGTTTGTCTTGGCCGAAAGCTTCGCCGCCCAGCGCAGATGGTATCGACTGGCAGCTCGGTAAGAGTCACCGCTGCTCTTTGCCAACTGCTTTTATAACAACATTCTTAGGAACGCCGTTCTTACGCACTGTATACTCTGTCTGGAGGTAGGGTACGAACCTTCTCCCTTGCGTTCACACACTCACTTGTACAGCTACGGTATTGACTATGTTCAACCTCCGATGATTGGCTTGTACGCGCTCACAAACTCTTCGACTGTCGAGTCCCCTGGTATCGTCGAGTCGTATTTTTCCTCTGTGTCTGCCACCGTAGCAACCGCGCTACCCAACTACCCGTTGGCGACTCCAACGTATACGACGCCCCCCTACGCCTTCAACACTTCTGTCCCTGCGACTTTTGGCGAGATCGTTGACTCGGAACTCGGAACTAGCACGTACCTACCAATGCTTGCTTCGCCTGCGATAGGTGCAACTGCGCTTCCAATGCTTTCGGATCAATATACCCTAATTGAGACCAACGCACAAGGCCAGGTTGTAACATCCACGTATCACCTCACGGCACCCTCTGTAGTTCTTGGAGTACCCCCGGGGTGGAGTGGTGCTCGGACACTCCGAGCGCCAGTCGCTGCGCTTGGCATCTCACTCCTCGCAGCTGTTTGCGCAAGTGTATGGATATTCTAGCAAACAGTTATAAAGACTCGCATCATGTTCTTATCCGAGGTAGCTATTACTTGTCACTTTTTTCGTACGGACTTTCTAGGTTGGACTTTGTAGTTGTCTTGAACGATAATTGTGTTATCCAGACGATATCTGTCAAATAGGCTTTGAGCTGACGCGCACGTTCCATATGTAGACATGTAGGTACGCTTAATTGAATAGCGATAATTAGGCTACAAGCTTCTTTGAGTTACATACTGCACTTTTTGATTAGGAGCCAAACCTACGTCACTCTGATTCGTGTATGTGGAGTGTTACTTATTTGTTTACTGTTGTAGATGGTCAATTGTGAGCGCTTGAGCACCGATCCGGCCGGTCTTAGTTTCCCCAAACCAGACCTGAAACTGAGAAGATGTCCAGTCGTTCTGAACGGCGGCAGGTCTGGGAAAGAGACTAGATTCGTTATCAATTTCCGAAGCAGTAGAAGCCACGATGACCACGGAACACAACGGGATCAGATGATACTTACAGCCAACTTACAGCCACGGCTAGGCCAGGCCCCAGCCCACTATGGACATGACCTGAGGGCTAAGTAAGCCCGGCCCCTCTAAAGCCTGGTCCAGGCCAGGGGCAAAGTTTCAGGCCGGTCAAGATGTATCACCATCTCCAATGCATATAAAGGACCACTCGTCTCTCGTCTCTACTTGCGATTGCGTATCACCACACAATGCCCGCTCAGTGTCTCGCCCAACCTAATCCACTTCCAGACCCGTCTCATCTTCCCGATTCTGTGCTAGATTGTCGCGCACATATCCGAAATGACTCGGTCATCACGCCCACCGAGCTCACTTCACTTCGCAAGTTCACGCGAGCTGCGAATTACATCGCTGCCGGTAATTAGCCCCTATTCCGTTCTCCCGTCCTCATGCTCAGGCGTGCGGTTTTTAGCTATGATCTTCTTGAGAGACAATGTTCTTCTCGAGAGGAAGCTCACCTTTGACGACATCAAGCCTCGCTTGCTTGGCCATTGGGGTACCTGTCCCGGTCTTGTCCTCGTATATGCGCATCTGAACCGCATCATCAAGAAGACCGATATTGATGCTCTACTTGTCGTAGGGCCAGGTTAGTTTTGTTTCTTGAGAACGTGTTCGGTCCGTGTACTGATTACTTTTTTTTTTCATCGCTAATCCAGGTCATGGTGCACCTGCCATTCTCTCCTGTCTTTGGTTGGAGGAAGCACTCGCATGTTTCTGGCCGCGTTATTCTCGTGATAGAGCTGGCTTGACAAGGCTCATCACGAAATTCAGTACGCCCGGAGGATTCCCGAGGTGAGCGCTGCGTCATTCCCATTCTTTGAAGCTGACCATTTTTCAGTCATATCAACGCCGAGACACCTGGCTGTATCCATGAAGGCGGAGAGTTGGGATATGCTCTCAGCGTGTCATTTGGTGCTGTCATGGACAATCCGAACCTCATCGTCACCTGCGTGATCGGTGACGGAGAAGCTGAGACTGGCCCTACTGCAACCGCATGGCATGGATACAAATATATCGACCCTGCAGAGTCGGGCGCTGTGATCCCTATTCTACACCTCAATGGGTTCAAGATTTCGGAGCGCACCATCTTTGGATGTATGGATGACAAGGAGTTGACTGCACTCTTTAGGTTAGCACCTCATCATCCTAAGCGTGTACGTTTACGAACACATCTCCAGTGGTTATGGCTATCAGGTTTGTATCGTTGACGACATGCAAAACATCGATCGAGATCTCGCCGGGGCTATGGAATGGGCCCTCGGTGAGATTTCCCGTATTCAGCGCGCAGCACGCTCAGGGAATCCCATTGTTAAGCCTCGTTGGCCAATGTTGGTTTTGCGAACACCGAAAGGCATGTCGGGTCCGAAAGAGTTGCATGGGGAGTTTATAGAAGGTTCATTCCGTGCACACCAAGTACCGCTTCCCGAGGCCAAGACGTCGGAGGGAGAGCTCAAGATGCTACAAGATTGGTTGACCAGCTACCATCCCGAGGAGCTCTTCGTTGTTGACGGTCCAACCGGCGAGATCGAAGGTGCATCTGACATCATGCAGATTATTCCCGACGTCAGGGAGAAGAGGCTCGGATTTAGGAAGGAGGCTTATGCGGCCTTCCAGCCACTGGCAGTTCCTGAATGGATGTCATTCGGTGTCCAACGCGGTCGCGAGGCGAGCTGCATGAAAACAGTAGGAACGTTCCTTCGTCAGGTCATTCACGAGTGAGCCCCTCATGTCTTCCATTCTTTGCTGTAACTTTGACCTGTTTGCCAGCAATCCATCCAACTTTCGGATTTTCTCCCCCGACGAGCTAGTTTCGAATAAGCTCGATGCTGTATTCGACACTACCGGGCGAAACTTGCAGTGGGACGTCGCTTCTCGTGCTCAGGGAGGGCGCGTTATCGAAATACTCTCTGAACACACCTGTCAGGGTATGCTCCAGGGATATACACTGACAGGAAGGACGGCCCTCTTCCCGACGTACGAAGCCTTCATAGGCATCATCCACACCATGATGGTGCAATATAGCAAGTTTGCGAAGATGGTTCGTATTATTCATTCGTCTGCTGCGGTGCATTAACTTTCATTGTTTAGGCTTTCGAGACCGAATGGCGCCAAGACATTGGCTCTGTCAACTACCTGGAGACCTCCACCTGGGCAAGACAGGAGCACAACGGTTTCTCGCACCAAAACCCTTCGTTCATTGGTGCTTTACTCGCTCTGAAACCGAAACTTGCACGCGTTTACCTCCCACCTGATGCGAATTGTTTCCTTTCTACGATGGCGCACTGTTTGAGGGCTAAAAACTACATTAATCTCATGGTTGGTAGTAAGCAGCCGACCACAGTGTGGCTCAGTCCGGAGGAGGCCGATCGTGTACGTGTTTTGGTCGACTTGGGATAACGTCCAACTAACTCCTGTGAAGCATTGCGTGGCAGGTGCCTCTGTTTGGAAATTTGCAAGCGTTGATGATGGAGTGAATCCGGACGTGTACGAGTCTTTTTTTGCCATTGCAGTACGCTTCTAACAAATAACCTAGCGTCCTCGTTGGGATCGGCACAGAGGTAACGTTCGAGGTGATCGCGGCGGCAGCTCTCCTCCGCAAATTGAGCCCCGGCCTCCGTGTACGCGTCGTGAATGTGACGGATCTAATGATTCTCGGTCCTACCGGGAGTCACCCTCACGCGCTCAGCGATGAAGACTTTAATTCGCTTTTCACTCCGGATAGACGGATCATCATCAACTATCACAGCTATCCAATCGAGCTCAAGGGTTTATTGTTTGGTCGGCCCAATATCGACAGGATAACAATTGCGGGGTCAGTTGCCGCACTTTGCTGACTGGGTCTCGTGTAGTACTGATGGCGAATGTACAGGTATAAAGAAGAAGGAACCACGACATCTCCTTTTGACGTTCGTTTTGTTCGGTTTTGCTTTATCGGCCCGTACTGACACTAGATGTGTTCAGATGATGTTGTGCAACAACGTTTCAAGATATGATGTGGCTGCAGCCGCGGTTCGTGCTGCAGTATTCCACAATGCAAAGGTCGCGATCGAGGCCCATGAGACAGCGAGTTATATCATGCACCTCGCAATCAAGGACAGAGAGTACATTTACCGCGAAGGGCAAGGTAAGCCCACGTTAAATCCATGTTGCCAACTGTGCATTGACTGTGCATTTTAGATCCTGAAGGCACCTTTGAGCCTCCCGTCTTCGGAAATGTTTAGTTGTGAGAGATTCAATCGAGCTTCCGTACCAATGTTGTTCCGGCTTTGTAAGAGTAGCTTTAGCAGATGAAGTACAACTCGAGTGTAATGAACCAAGTCTACCTGCATCATGAATAGCCACTTCGGTAGCTCTAAGTTTAAAGCTGTGCGTCGACCGTGGCAGTATTATAATCCCACGGTGCCCATCGTTATCCAACACCTCCCAAGCTTACCACTCGCACTTCACTCACCTCTCAGCTTTCTTACTCACTCATGCAATGAAGTTCAAGTTCAAGAAACAGCTCGGACGCATTTCCCGCATCACTGGCAGGGTCAGAGAACCCGCATCTCTTAAGCCACACTCCGACAGCTCGAAAGCTTCAGATGTTGCCCACTTCATGCAGGACGTCGACCCGGACCTCATGAAGAAATTTGGACATTTTAGAATTCTCATTACCGGCAGGGCGAATGCAGGCAAGACGACCATCCTTCAGAAAATCTGCAACTCGATGGAGGATCCAGAGATCTACGACGACCAAGGGGAAAAGGTACGACTCGTTTACGTGGCTGGGACTCGGATATACTGGATGCTCATACCACCGACGTGCGGTCAGGTCGATTTAGTGATCAAAGGGACCAGGGAGGTGAGTGTCACGGCAATCGTAAATGTCATCATAAAGCCTTTGCAACTCATCTCACTTTCCACAGCGAGGACTCCATGACATCAATTATGAGATGGTCTTCAAAAGCAATGAGAAATTTGTCTTCCATGACTCTCCTGGTTTCGAGGCTGGCCGAGAGGATGAGTTTGAGAAGATGAAAAGCTTCATCACGGAGCATGCAAATACCACCATCCTCAGCAAGCAGGTCCATGCCATATGGTGAGTGGGTATGTTGTATTGGATTCTGATGACTGCATTGATACGAGCAGGTACTGCATCCCGATGGATCAATTTCATCGTGCTATTACTGTTGCAGAGGAAAGGTTCTTTGGTGAATGTGACACTGGAAATGGTGATGAATTCTTATTGATGATACTATCTAAACTCATTGGTTTGGGTGCTAGTGCCAGTTGTTGTGTTATTCACTAAATGTGATGCCCTCATGATAGAGGCATTCCAGCCTGAAGATCTACTACTGCCTCTAGCAGATCAACTGATGAGGCAGAAGAGGTTTGTTAAAGAGAATTTTGACAGGAGAAATATATGGGGAGATTTGTCCAAGATGACATTTCCTCCACAGGCATCTGTGCAACTGGAAAGTTTGTATAAATATGCTCTCATATCTATTCTATTTAATTGATTATATTCCAAGGCATGGATAAATCTGACACAGGATGTCACATATTGTTGGAGCAGACTGCAGCTGCATTGAATGATACATCATTGCAGAAGTTGTTGGTCACAGCACAGGAAAAGAATATCATGTTATGCATTGAGTATGCAGTCAAGCAGTAAGTGAAGCAGTTTTTGGGTGTAAAGAATTATATGCTAATGCCAAGAAGTACCTTGGTGCCTTATGTTGAGCTCAGGACCACTAAGGAAGTAAAACTTGATCTAGTTGAAGCATTGGCAAGTTGGTTTCCACACACACAGGTAAGAATCTGCATGTCAATAATTTACTAGGATATAAAATGATTCATGTTTTCATTCATTCCATGAAGAAAGTATGTGATATATAACATATTACAATGATGACAAACTCACATGGTTTATTATATTGATAGCATGTAAGTCATGATAAATGAAAGATGTTACTGAACTCATTATCACCTTTCTATTGCTCTTGCATTAATAGCAAGTGAGTAATCTGATGGATACACAAATAAGAGTGTCACTAATGAATTCATGTTCATAATTGTTTTGAATGTAAAGGGGGTGAGTCATACAGAAACACATACAAATCAGCATGACTATAATGGACTCATTTCATGTCTACTGTTGTGCTTTTACATTCAGGCAGTAAGTTACATGATATATATTGAGAGTGAGTATGGCTGATAGACTGACATTTATTTTCATACAATATGATAGGGGGTAAGCAGTTTGATATATGTCTGGAAGACCAAACTGAGGATCAAATATCAATATGTGCAATGGTTAATGGATATAAAGCAAGTAAGTAGGATGTAGATATAAATCAAATTTTCATTGACAACTTTATCCCCACAATTACTATTCCAATTATAGTTTGTAGGTGATCAAGTGTGCATTTTCAGGAAGTGTATTAATCATGTGCCTGTAATCTGTGCATTTTGATAATAGCTTGTAAGTGGTCTGATGTAGATTTGAAATGTGAATGCTGCTAATCTGCATGTCTCCTGCTGCTTTCCAATTAATAGCATGTAAGTGGTCTAATGTGGATTTGAAATAAGAATGCTACTGATCAGTATACCTTCTGCTTCTCTCCTGTTGATAGGCAGTGAGTGGTCTGATGTGGATTTAAAATGAGAATGATGCTGATCAGCATGCCTCCTGCTGCTCTCCTATTGATAGCAAGTAAGTAATCTGCCATGGATTTAAAATGAGAACATTGCTGACCTGTATATTTTCTGCTACTCTTCCATTGATAGGCAGTAAGTGGTTTGATGTGGATTTGAAATGAGATTGCTGCTAATCAGCATGCCTCCTACTGCTCTTCCATTGATAGCAAGTAAGTGATCTGCTGTGGATTTAAAATAAGAATATTGCTGATTTCCATGCTTCCTGCTGCTCTCATGTTGATAGAAAGTAAGTGGTCTGATGTAGATTTTAAATGAGAATGCTACTAATTAACTTGTCTCCTGCTGCTCCCCCATTGATAGCCAGTAAGTGGTCTAATGTGGATTTGGAAGGAGAATGATGCAGATCTGCATGTCTTCTGCTGCTCTCCCATTTATAGTATGTAAGTGGTTTGATGTGGATTTGAAATGAGAACAATACTGATCAGTACATCTTCTGCTACTCTTCCATTGACAGTATGTAGGTGATTTGATGTGGATTTGAAATGAGAATGCTGCTGATCAGCATCTTTTTTACTGCTCTTTCATTGGTAGCGGGTAAGTGATCTGCTATGGATTGAAATGGGAATGCTGCTGATTAGCATGCCTTCTGCTCTTCTTTCATTGATAGACAGTCAGTGATCTGCTGTGGATTTGGAATGGGAATGCTGCTGATTAACATGCCCCTTGCTGCTCTTCCATTGATAGGCAGTAAGTGGTCTGATATGGATTTAAAATGAGATTGCTGCTAATCAGCTTGTTTCCTACTGCTTCACCATTAATAGCAAGTAAGTGGTCAGTGTGGATTTGAAATGGCAATGCTGTTGATTACCATGCCTCCTGCTGCTCTTAATGTATTGATAGGTGGTAAGTGGTCTGATGTGAATTTGAAATGAGAATAATGCTAATCAGCATGTCCTTTACTGCTCTTCTATTGATAGCCAGTAAGTTGTCTAATATGGATTTGAAATGAGAATCCTGCTGATTAGCATGCCTTCTTCTGCTCTTCTATGAATAGCCAGTAAGTCCCATGAATTGAATTTGAAATGGAAATGCTGCTAAGCTATATGCTTCCTGCTGCTCTCCCATGGATAGCTTGTAAGTGACCTGATGTAGATTTGAAATAAGAGTGTTGCTGATCAGCATGCCTCCTGCTACTCCTCCATGTATAGTATGTAAGTGGTCTAATGTGGATTTAAAAATAAGAATACTACTGATTAGCATACTCTTCCATTGATAGGCAGTAAGGGGTCTAATGTGAATTTAAAATGAGGATGTTGCTGATTAGCATGCCTCTTGCTGCTCTTCCATTAATAGGAAGTAAGTGGTCTGATGTGGATTTAAAGTGACAATGCTACTGATTAGCATGCCTCCTGCTGCTCTCCCATTGATAGTATGTAAGCAGTCTGATGTGGATTTGAAATAAGAATGCTGTTGATTGACATACCTTCTGCTGCTCTCCCATTGATAGGTAGTAAGTGGTCTTACATAAATTTAAAATGAGAATGGTACTGATTAGCATGTTTCCTGCTAATCTTCCATTGATAGGCAGTAAGTAGTTTGATGTGGATTTGAAATAAAAACACTGCTGATTAGCATACCTCCTGCTGCTCTTCTATTGATAGGCAGTAAGCAGTCTTGTGTGGATTTAAAATGAGAATGATGCTGATCAGCATGCCTTCTACTACTCTTTTATTTGATAGGAAGTAAGTGGTCTAATGTGGATTCAAAATGAGAATGCTGCTTATTAGCATGCCTTCTCTACTCTTCCATTGTTAGGAAGTAAGTGGTCTAACATGGATTTTAAATGGCAATGCTGCTGATCAACATTCCTTCTGCTGCTTTCCTGTTGATAGGCAGTAAGTAGTCTGATGTGGATTTGAAATGAGAATGCTGCTGATCTGTATGCCTTCTGCTGCTTTTCCATTGATAGGCAGTAAGTTGTCTGATATGGATTTGAAATGAGAACACTGCTGATTAGCATGCCTTCTGCACTCCCATTGATAGGAAGTAAGTGATCTGATGTGGATTTGAAATGAGATTGCTGTTAATCAGCTTGTCTCCTGCTACTCTATCATTAATAGCAAGTAAGTGGTCCAGTGTGGATTTGAAATGAGAATGCTACTTATTTTTCTTTATCATTTCTGTTGTCATGACTCTTATACCAATAGTTTGTAAGTGCTTGTGTATGCACAAGATAGTGCAAAATCAATTCATTTTCATTTCTTTTACCACTTTTCTGTCAATAGAAAGTAAGTGGTCTGAATTGAAATTACAGCAAGAATGTGATTTATTGGTTGACATTAACCCTTCCTTCACTTTTCTTTTCATAGAATGTAACAATTTGATATACATTGATAGGGCATTGCTAATATACATATGATCACTTCCAATGCATCCTTTGAAACAGAATGTATGTAACCTGATAATCTATGCACATCTCCATTATACTCATCAAGTTTTTATTTGATCATCTTAACTTTGGCACAATGTTATTATTTCCAAATTTCAATATGCTTAGCTGGTAAGTGTTACCTCACTACTTTGATGAATTGTATAATCATACATTTACATTCCTATAGGATGTAAGTTCAATTTGTCATGCAATATTTTGTGTTATTTATATTCATATTTTGTTGACATTTAGACAGTAAGATATTCATGTAATAATATTAACATTCCTATTCATAATTTGAATAGACTGTCAGGATTTACCCCCAATGTCCATATATTGCAACTAATATTGTTCAGATTGTTGTCCAGCCTCAATCTCACCATGTAAATTTTTTATAATTTTATTGTGCTATATATTTGCTAAAATGATCTTAAACTCTTTTAGGTTTATCTTTCAAGCCATGAAGCATTATCCATGGCATGCATATTCACAGGCACATATTTATTATACCAATTCTTTATATGTTTTAGATTCAGAGGACAGAAAAATCATGGAAAACTGCCCTTCAAGATGGCATTGGTAAGCCCATTGATTTAGAATTTTGATGACTTTCACATCTTTGTTAATAGACCTTATACTGCTTCTTCAATATTCCTTCACTCTTGTCCAGAAAAATTCTAAAGACCCCTTCTCTTTGGCAGTAAAAGACTACAAAGCATCTGAAATATCTGCTCAGGTGTCTGAGGAATTTGATGAGCTTATTGTCAAATATTCTGCTGCCAATGACATCAAGGAAAAGGTGAAACTTGTTATGGATGTAATCTTGCACCACCATATGTGTAAGTAGTAAAGTCACTGATGTGATGTGGTTGTGATAAATTTTACTAACTCGATCTCATTGTATAGGTTAGATATCATGGCCATAGAATTTGCAGTTCTTTTTTGTCTTTGAATGTAATGCCAACAAACCTCAAAATGGTGGATGTCAGATGATGAGACAACCTGCAGGCCAGAAATGCAGGTTATGTTAGTCAATATCAAGATGATGGCAAGGACATGACATTAGCTTGCTACTACAATGTATAGATCATCACCCCAATTCTCTTCTACTGTACATGTAAGATATAATGTAAATAGCCATGGGCATTTGTCACCTGACCATGACACTGGATCTTGTCACCCGGAGTCACAATATCCGAGCTGAAGCTCAAAGTTTAATTTGTGAGCTGGCGTGTCATAAGTGCCAGAACTATGATAATTATCTTTTCAAAATAACACTCACTTAGTTGTTCATCAAAGAATTCAAGTAAACACAATATATCAAAGGTTTGGAGAGATGTACTTGGTTCAACAATAAGCAGTGTTATTGACTTTGTAGTTCACTCGGCTAAATCATGGGGCGAGAGAATCGCAAAAAGCGACAGGCCTGGGACTCGAACCCAGAATCTCTAGCGCCGGAAACTAGCGCGTTACCATTACGCCAACCCGCCTTCGACCAACCAGTGGAATCCATTCATCTTGTACGCGCCATGGTACAGAACGGCCTTTGCGGTGTCCTCTGGAAATACTTTTGCATTAATCTGCCTCTCTGCGGTACTCAGGTCATCTTGCAGTACACCAGAGACGGTAGTCAATGCAATACAACTATTGGTACCCAAATGACCCAACGCTCGACACGTCGTCGTGACAACTACACGATGCTGCCATGCCAGTAATACAAGTACGTATTCTCGTTCAGGGAAATTAAAGTTGAACCCCCTTGAATCGTGTTCGCGTGCACTCGTATAAAGTTCTTCTTATCGTTCGCTTCCCGATCTTTCCCCATCGAACGTCCGCATCTGCACTGTATGGCGGTGTTCAGCCTAGGTCTGTTCTTCCGCGAGCAACGGTCGACCCTCCCTCCACCTAGAGCAGTGGGTGATGTCAACTCCAGGACGTTCATAGTCACTGGATCCAACATCGGGCTAGGTTTTGAAGCTTCAGTACGTCTCGCCAAGATGGAGCCCAGACTGCTCCTCGCAACTAGCAGAGACTCGACCCAGTGTGAACAGACGCGGGAATGTAGGTCATATCGCCAAGTCGAAACGACGATGAAAAGGTACTGACGCGCTCGGGGTATCTGATATCGTATGGTGCCACATCGACTTTCTTTTGAAAGCCATCCTCGCGCGGGCGGTTGTAGACGGCGTCGCTGAACCCAAAGTGGCTGCTTGGCCGCTCGATTTGGATTCGTTTGAAAACGTACGGTCATTTGTTGATCGGTTCGCGGCGGAAGGGAATGAGGTGTTGGATGCGCTCGTTGCGAACGCGGGCGTATTTCGTCCCGAATACGCTCGGACGCCAGATGGTTGGGAAGTGATGTATGTACATCTCTTCTTTTGCATTCCTTCCGAGTGATCTTACCCCTTCCCCCCTTTTTTTTATTCATTCGCGTTAGGTTGCAAGTCAATTATCTGTCCACTGCATTGTTGTGCGTCTTGCTCCTGCCATACTTGGTGAACGCTTCTACTGCAGACACAACGCCACGCTTGGTTGTCGTGTCGAGCCTCGGGCATTATCTCGGTCCTTCCAGCTTGAAAAACTCGGAGACATGGACCGACATCCTCCAAACCATCAACAGTCAAAAGTTCGGCTCCAGGTCCGTCATTCTCGTTATACAATCGCCAAGGATTGTCATCCACACACACGATCCAGTATCGCTCGCTACAATGTCACGAAACGTGAGTCAATCACCTCATGCATGCACATACACTATATCTGACAAAAAAAAACATTTCTCAAGTTTTAGGCGTCATTTTCGTTCGGGAGCTCGCAGCGCGTCTTCCTGACCCTACGCCCGTCGTCGCCTGCACAGTAAACCCAGGTTACTGTCGCTCGAACCTTTTTCGTGCCATGGAAAACGAGTGGTACATCGGTTGGGTCTTTCTCCTCCTTCGAACCGTGTTTTTCGCGCGTTCGGCAGAGGAAGGGAGCAAGACGCTCGTCCACGCTGCCGTCGCCGGTGAAGAACGTTCGATGCACGGCCGGTATCTCTCCTCTTGCCAAGTCGCCGAAGAGAGCGATTTCGTATTCACGCCCGAGGGCAGGGCCTTTTCTTCCAAGCTCTAGGTGAGCGTCAACAACAAAATGACATTTTTGAGTTGTTTCTGAATTTTCTTATTAATGTTGGAATTGTTAGGATGAGACGATCGTGGTCTTGTCTCGGGTCGATGGTCGCGTCTCGGAGATTGTTGCAAAGTATCTGCGGGCAGGTGCATGATATATTTCTCTTGTCGTTCTTCTGTATGTATTATGTAGTTATACCTAGGTGGTGGCCTGTGGCATGTGTCTCGTAGGGGTCACTCTGACTGGTTTATTTAACCCGTCGTAATCAAACGCGGCATCATTGAACTGGACGAACCGAACACCTGAATTCAAATAAAGAGTGAACACTCGAGTGTATCCGGCAGAACAGAACGGACTCGTACCAAGCAATCAGTAGTGCTTTAGATGGTATTATTGTACATCGAAAGACGACCGAGCAATGTATGTACAAACTTCGACGTAAGATACGCTTACTGACAAAGGCTACGGTTTCGTCTACTTCTTTGGTCGCCTCTTCACTTCTTCCTCCTTGCATGCGTGCAACATAATTTTGTTTGGATGACCCGGGGTCATCCCACTGTGCCCCTTTGACCAGTCGTAGGAGACAGCGTACGCAAAGATCGTGCCGTTGCGGTTGAACGTCGTGGCGCTGATCGGGCCTTGCGCAGCTTCGAACGCTGCGTAAACATAGGGGTAAGGGCAGGTTGCTATACGTCCAGTACATTAAAACATACTCTTTAGCCGCGTACGTGCGTCCTTGTCCCAGAAATGAATAGTTCCGTCGGAGCCTATTCATAAATGCATGAGCGAAAACACGTTGCCGTGTGTGTGAAACGCACCGCAGGTTGAGAAAGTTCCGTGGACAGGGTGGAACGAGATGTCGTTCACAGCATACACCAACGATTGATCTTTTGCATTTGGGGTCTGATCTCTGCGGTGACATTTGAAGGAAAAGTTATTCCTGTGACGAATATTAGAGGCTGGCAATTCCTGGTTGGCGAAAAATCTCACGTGCTATCCTTGTCCTCGACGTATCTATGTGAACGACATATTAAGCATGAGAAAATTCCTCATGGTAGAGACGTACTGTATTGCCACGCGACCTTCGATGCTGCCGACGGCAAAGCCACTACTTTGGGAGTTGGTGAAGCAGGAAACTACACGCGTTTGCCACTTTAAAGGAGATGTTATGGTCTGACATCCACCAAGATTAAACGGGTGCAGTTGGACATGTGACATCATGGACGGACCTTGTACGGTGCGGATGGATTTGTCAAATTGTATATTTGAATATGACGTTCCGCAGTGCCAACGACGAGGAGAGGATATTGTGCATCCATGGTGTAGCAACGTTCCGGTAATTGCACTGTGGCAACAGGGGATGCTGAGCGGAGGTCCCAGTACTGTCCAACGTGGAAAAATATGGAATCAGCACCGAGTTCGCGATTGATGAGGGTATGCGCGGACCTTGAGTGTCTTGTCCCAACTGCCAGTTGCTAGAATACCACCCTGTGGTGTTTCTATCCACTTGACGACTTTTATTGGCGCATCATGTTGTGCGACTTGTGTGGTTTGGCCGTTTGTGATGTCAAACATGCGTGCGGCATTGTCTGCGCCGCCAGAGATCACTTTATTGCCATCCTTTGGGACGACTGAGAGGATTTCGAATGACGAGGAATGATATGGGACCCACCTTGTTCCAACAAACACTGAGTACGGGCCCCTGGTGGGCATACATGGCCTTGCCCTGTGTCTGACCACCTGCGCCGACTTCGTACAAACGGACCTGGATTGCGGGTCAATGGCTAGCGAGATACGAAGAAAGTACTATGTACATTGTTATCCCAGCTGCCTACAGCGAAATAGTCGGCAGCAGAGGAGAATGCGAGCGAGGATATGGAGTCCGAGGGTGGCTCTGGGACCTCGATATCCTTTTCGGCTGCCGTGCCAAAGAAAGCCATGGCACCGAGAAATTGGGAAGAGCAAGTGAGTAGTAGTTAGTAGGAGAGGAGTCAGTGGACGAGGCTACAGTCCTTCTCACGCCACGCCACGCGTTGTTGTACACAACCACCTTCTGCTCAGACTTCGTCAACGTCTCTCCTTCCACACCATGACTTCGCTAGCTAAGACATGACGCGGATGGAGCAAGCTGAAAAAAAAAAAACAGGGCGACGTCGTGGCCGCCCATGATGGCGGCATGGGGAGGCAGTTCGGCGGTCCATCTTCATCTCGTTCACCACCTCTAGCAATGTGAAAATGTGTCTCCTGGTGGATACGCCGAGTTCACGCTGGTACCGCATGTTTCGGTATCGCCTCTGCCATCAGCCTTCCCCCTCGGGCATGACTTGGGCGCAGTTCGCCGCCATTCCAGAGACCTTTCTCATACACGCTGCGTCGTGGGCTAGGCCTTACCCTCGATGCCCTTGCACTCAGGGTGGACGATGCGCCCCTCATCCAAGGAGGCGATACCAGTGATACCAGTGTCGGCCTTGCTGCTGCCTCCCCTCTCGCCAGGTCCGCTGTGGCCGCATTGTCTCGATCACACGCGCAGTCCAAGGTTGCCGTCGTGCGTGACTGCGGTGTGGACGATATTGTCCTCGACACAGGGTCCGTCGCAGCAGAAGTCAAGCATCTGACGGGCCACCCCGCGTTGGATACCTGCAAAGTGTGTGTCGTCTCGCTATGCTAGTCCATGACTACATCTCAATGCTTGTATCCAGTTTTCGAGGTGCCAAGATACAGGCAACGCGCAAGGCAAAGTAGTCTGTGTCGTCGATGAGAGTTTAGCACCGAGTGCTTGTAGGGTAACATTCGTGGATCAACGAATAAACATGGGTTCAACGTCGCTCAATTGACAACATGAAGCATGCATGGAAGACGTATTTATCACACATTAGTAGTTCCGAGCTGTAGATGTACTCGAGATCAGTCTATGTAAGGACACCCAACCTGATACGGAACTCATAGCATCTTCTCCTTTGGAACTTCCAGCATCGGGTCAAGCTGCGATTCCGGCTGGCGATACGAGCCAGATACACGATCCGCCCACGTGAAGTACTGTTGATAGGAGATTAGCGGCCATGGAATATTCTACCGAGTGGGGCGATGGGTACCTGACCGTAGTTAACCGTGAAGTAAAGATGATGCAACGTGTGATGTGCGGGACCGTTGATGACGTTTTCAAGGGGATGGCCGGTAATCATATCGGAGTCATGGATCTGTGCAGGTGAATATTAAAGTCAACGTCAGAAATACAGCAAAGGGATTCATCATACCAATATACTCCATAAATTGACGAATACAAAGAGACCCAGGTACAACCACCGGTGAAGAGGGAAGAAGAATATGAACAGATGGTACGGCACGGACTGTAAATATCCGTCCACAGGATGGAATGCATGGGATGCAAAAGGGGTCGGTACTGAGGAAAGTATGTTAACCGATGGAAAACAAGAGAACCCGACAGCACGCACTGATCCACTTGTGGTGGGGCTTATGGATGGTCTTGTAAAGCACGGGATGATGCAGGACACGATGAATCCAGTATATGAGATAATCAGTGAATAGCAAAAAGCTGGAGATGTGTTAGCGTGAGCAACGGTCGATCAAAGTATACATACAACGGAATTGACAAGGCAAAGTAGAGCCATCCGTACTCGGATACGTCGTCGTACAACCAAGAATAGCCCATGACCTCGGCTTGGAACCAAGGGAGCGTCAACACCGTCATAGCAGGAAACGCTTTCATACTGCATTGAATTTCGGCTTTAATCTGGTTTTTGTAGAACCGGGGGTGCCGCATCATTTCGTGGTTGAAAATGAATTTGTAGGACAAAGCGGCAAAGAGGAAGTAGAGGACGTGGATGCCAATCAGTGTGATCACGAACAACGACAACAACTGTCTGGGAACATAGTCTCGCGACCATGCAGATTGTGACGGTAGCGCTACCATCGAGGCGTTGGCGACGAGGAAGGACTTGTGCTCGGCAAAGGGGTCGTCGAGCGGAACAAGACGGGCCCAGACATTGTCAAGAAAATAGTCGTCGCAAATGTTTAGAACGATGTCCATTGCGAAGAAGATGAGACCGACGAGGACGCAAACAACCAAGATGAGGTACAAGCGAATTTATATAGTGCGCGCGCATGTTGTCGTCAACATCAGGCCACTTTTTTTTTCGGAGCAGATTAGATCACACGCCATCCTCACTTCACTTTATTGTGAGCTCACCGTGGAATCATGTCAGTAAAGATGGAACGTCGTCTTTCGCAGGACTCTCAGAGGGTTTGGGACGAGGGAGTTTGGTTGTGTGGGTAGAAACGGCAAACACGCGGTGAGCTCACTGGCCGCCGACTCGTCTATGATGGATGATCCATCTTTGTTATCTGACCCTTGCCAGCTCTTCTGGAATCCGTTGACAGTTACATTCTCAGCGATCGTTCTGCTGGAAACGACCCTGGAACGTTCTGTGGCCTTATCAGCGAACGCGACCCATCCACATCTTCTCTTCTTCCATCCACCCATACCTCTTCCTTTCTTTTTCGAACAAGTCGACCTCCTTAAGCTGTTCAATTCTATTCCGAGTTTCGCCAGGAGTCGCGTTCCCCAGGCTCATGCAGACAATTGTCCATCCAACGGCATAAACGCGTGTTCTCCGGCAACTCGCATGAATTACAGAATCACAGCAATAGCACCAGACAAATGGAAGCCACGCTTCTGAGCACCCCCTCAACGCAAGGCGAATCCATCGCGTGACCCGATGTGATACAACACTAGGCCAACACGTGCTGCATTAAACGTCAGTTCCGTCCCGGATATCTCGTTCGCCAGAGTTCACATTCCTCCCTCACAACTCACCGACAATGGGCCAAATCTTGGCATGCACCAGACGCAAGCAACTGGCCAAGTTTGCTGACGAGGAGCCAAAGTCTCCAAAGTCTCCAAAGTCTCCAATAGCTCCGCCAGCCCGCGAAACCATCTACATTGTGTATGTCATCCTCCTTGTGGTCGCCCTCCCACAGATGTGCTTATCGGTCACATTAGGGTCATGGGACCCACTGGTAGTGGAAAGACGACGGTTTGTCCCTTGGTTAATTTCCATGAGGCTGGACCGCTCATGGCCCGACTCTAGTTCATCAACATGGCGTCGGGATCCGACCTTCGAGAAGGTGCCGGCTTGGAAAGCTGCACCGATGAAGTGCAGACGTCAACGCTCTTTTACGTGGGCCGACAACAAGTCGTCTTGATCGATACGCCTGGATTCGATGATACGAACTTGACCGACACCGACGTCCTGAAGCTCATCGCTGCTTACCTGGTCACCACGTATGCTTGCATTCAGTCGTGCTCGCCACTGGCTGACCTACTCCACAGCAACAAGCAAGGCGCACGCCTTGCCGGTGTCATTTACATGCAGAGAATCTCTGACTTGAGGGTCGGGGGTTCAGCTCGGCGTGATTTCAGAATGTTCCAGGGACTCAGCGGCGAAGAAGCGTACCCCAACGTGATAATCGTCACTAATATGTGGGGCACAGTTACTGCGGAGGATGGAAACGCCCGAGAGCAGGAACTTGCTACCAAGGACATCTTCTTTAAGCCAATCCTTGATAAGGGGGCAAGGATGCTGCGGCACGATAACACAAAGCAGTCCGCTCACCAGATCATCCAAAGCTTCGTCGACAAGGAGCCAGTGGTGCTCCAAATCCAGCGAGAGTTGGGGGAAGGCATGGATATCACCCAGACGGCTGCATTCAAGCAGCTTAACAGGGAGATGTCTGAGCTCTGTGCGCGACACCAGAAGGAGCTAGAAGCTCTCAGGGAAGAGATGGCTGACGCTGAGCGCAGCCAGGACGAGGTGACACGAGGAGAGCTCCAGGAGGAAGTGCATAAGGTGGAAGCTGAGCTGCAAAAGGCGCAGAGTCAAGCAGCTCGGCTTGCGTCGGACTATCAGACCGAATTACGCAGGATTGAAGAAGTACTCCAGGTGAAGGAAGGGTGATCTGCCCAGCCTCGTCACGTTATGTACTAGTCGTTTCGAGCTGGCTCGTCATATTCCTCGTGTTTATTCTTCTTTTTGTTTAGCAGTTTCGCCAGCTAGTGTACTGTTGGACGCCGACGGAGATCTCGATGTGCTAGACTCCACCAATCCTATGTTATGTTCGCCACAGCCTTGAGCATGGTCAGTGCTAGCATTATCCACGAGACAATGTTCTCGTTCACCACAGGCACTTCGAAATCGCCGTATACGCAAAGAGAGACGCCACCTCGTTCAGGGGCAGTTCGGAGCAGCAGGATTCATCGTGGTCGTCTAATAGCCGATCAACGAAATAATGAAAACGTGTTTTCGCGCCTCGGAGTCGTTCGGCGTAGGGAGCCACAACATGCGTCCTCCAATCGACGGCACGAAGCAATGTGAACGGAGTGCATGGTGCAAGCACTCTGGGGCATATAAGGCATACTTCTCGAACGTCTTCCTGGCTGAACTCACTCGTCTTCCGCCTCACATTCCCCCAAACCCATACCGCTCGCCCATTATTATTCCTCACTTTCCCTCACTTTTTACGATTAACCTGCCTGGAACATCGCCATGGCTACCCGCGGAAAAGAGATCAGAATTGCGTACGAGATCTCCATTCCACCATCCCCGTCGTCGTCCTCTAACATGGGCTATTTACAGAGTGATGGGGGCCACTGGAAGTGGTAAATCAACCGTGCGTAGCTTCGTCTAGGATCGGGAAACGCGTCGTTGATCATCGATATTCAATACAGTTTATCAACCTCGCCAGTGGTTCCGACCTGCCTGTCGGTCGTGGCCTGGAGAGCTGTACGTCTGAAGTACGGACGTCCAAACCATTTCTCCTGAACGGGCGTATCGTCACCTTGATTGACACGCCCGGATTCGACGATACGTCTCGTAGCGACACGGACATCCTCTCGTCCATCGCAGCCTATCTATCCAACACGTAAGTCGCTTTCCCTTATACATCGGCGGTGGGGGGGGGACCCACAGAAACGACCTTTTGAATTGAAAAATCACGCATGTACAGTTACGAACAAGGTGCCAAGCTCGCTGGTATCATCTACATGCACCGGATCTCCGATGTCAGGATGGGCGGCACGTCGAAGCGCAACTTTCGTATCTTCCGCGAGCTGTGCGGAGATAGCACACTCCGAAACGTCCTCATCGTGACCAACATGTGGTCAAACGTCGACCCCAAGATCGGTGAGGCACGAGAACGGGAGCTTGCCAACAACGACAAGTTCTTCAAGCCCGTCCTTGAAAAGGGCGCGCGACTGCTCCGCCACGACGGCACTCGGCCATGCTCCCAGTCTATCCTTCGTCATTTGATCAATTCCCAGGCTGCTACGCTTCTGATTCAGCACGAGCTCGTGAACGAACGCAAGGATCTAGCCCATACCGCTGCTGGAGCTGAGCTCGGCCGCGCCTTGAAGGAGCAGGCTGACCGTCACGATGAGGAGCTCAAGAAACTCCGGGAAGAGATGGAGGCTGCAATGCGCAGCAAGGACGAGGAGACCAGGTCGGAGCTCCAAGACGAAGTCGACAAGAAGCGGAAGGAAATCGAGCGCATACAACACGATTCCGAGCGTATGGCGGCAGACTTCATGGCGGAGAAATCACGACTTCAATCACAGATCGCGGCAATGGAGACTGAGAATCGTCGCTTTGTCCAGGAGCTTGAGGGACTGCAGGGACAGGTCCTCCAGGCTCAAAAAGAAATCGAGACGTCGCAGGCCGAACATGCACGACGAGAAACCGAACTCCTGAAGGCGAAGAAAGAAGCGGAAGAGCGGAAGGCTCGTCAGCTTGAAGAGGAGCGCAAGGCCCGCGAGCTCGCCGAGGCACAGCACCAGGAGCACCTACGTTCCCTGCAGCAAGAAATGATGCGAGCAGAAGCCGAGAAGAAACGGACTGAAGCGGAGCAGGCGGAGAAAGTCAGGGCGGAGCGTGAGCGAGCTCTTGCGCTCGAGGCAGAACTCCAGCGTCAGGCGAAGGCCAAGGAGGAAGAAGAGAAAGCCAGACTGCTTGCGGAAGAACGCGAAAGAGCTCGCCTGCAAGATGAGATTGCGAAGGCTCGACAGGAGATGGAGCGGGTTGCCGCTGAACAGGAGCGCCGCGAGCGCGAGGCTGCTTCAGCAAGCCAAGCCCAAGCGGAAGCTCATGCTCTCCTTCTCGAACAACAGAACATGGCCCTGGAACTTGAGAAGGAGAGGTATCAGAGGCAGATCCTCGAAGAAACGGAACGCGTGCGTCGAACCCTGGAGGACGCTCACGACAAGAAAGAACACGAGGCACGAGCTCATCGGCAGGCGGAAGAAGCTCGTATCCAACAGCTAGAGGAACAGCTGCGCCTCAGGCTACGGGAGGAAGAACAACGCAGGCTAAGCCTGCAGGAACAGCTCGCACGCGAACGTAAGGAGAAGGACACGGTTAGTACAGCAGATCAAGTCCGGAGAGAGAACGAGGTAGAGGCGGCGAAGCAGGCTCGGGAAGCCGCCCTAGCAAGACTCGAGGAAGAGCGACAACAAGCCAAGCTGCGCGAGGAAGCCTTCAGAAAGCAGGTCGAGGAAGAAGTTGCCCGAGTTCGTAAGGCGATGGACGAAGAGCTAGTGGAAAAGGAACGTCGATCTGCAGATGCAAAGCGTGCCGCAGAACTCTCGAGAGCGCTGGCGTCCGAGGCTCAGGAGAAAGCTAGGTTGGCGGAAGAACACGAGCGCAAAAAGAAACTGGAAGGAGAGCTAGCGGCGCTTCACAGACGTGTCGCCGAGGCTGACGATTATCGAAGACGGCTAGAGGCGGAAGCAGCGGAACGAGAGGTTTGGGAACGTCAGAAGAATACCCAGCTGCAAGAAGAACTCGCAAAGGCTCGACGGGAGGCAGAGCTCGCAAGAGCTGCAGCCCAAGAGCGGAATCTCAAGAAAGACCCACCCTCCGGTTTCGTGCTGCCGATACCATTCGTCGTGTGGAAAGCCGCCCTGCATTGGCTAGGTGCGAGATAAACATCGCGAGCAGACTCGGATCCAGACCCTTTCCTCGATCATCTTCGTTCGTACGCGTTTGTGATGTTTCTTTCAGTATGGTATCTATTTGCATGGGATGACTCTGTCGATGTCGTGTAAACTTACGCCAACCTGTATCGTTGAATTATATATGTACAATGAATCGTTAGCTGGACTATATGGTGACATCAGACCTTATTACCTATGGACCTGTGGCCGCTCGACGCCTCAGGTACACCGCTCTGTTAATCGCTGACATCGGTCATTTGACCATCAGGTCCATGTAACCATGTCTGGACAATGATGAGGACAGCACATCAGCAGCCCGGTCCGTCGGAGGGTTGTTCAGTGCTGGGGGCCGAGAGTGTAAGAAGAATTAGATAAATAAGGAAATTACATGAGGTTCAGCTTACACAGGTGAGACATATGATTGTGGTACCATTCTCGGGTGCAACACTCGACCAGTTAAAATTCAAGCTTCAAGCTCGTACTGTGTTGCTAGAATATGACTTGACGAGTGCCAGTGAGCGGCCAAGCAAAACTTACGGTTCTCAGGTTCGAGTGGACTCGAATCCGAGATCCATAAGCCCGTCCGGGCAAGACACGAAAGCCTACTTGGGTGAAGTGTCTGTCCGCTCCGTCCGGGGTTGCATGAAACATGAACAACGCTACCGGGTTTTCTAGCCTGCCAAAGGACGTCAAGGGAAAGCGCCGATGTCCCGGTGTGAAAATACTGACCGATTGTCGCCATCGCTGTCGTTTTTGGGGCCAAAAATGTAATCATGGTGCACAGGTCTGTAGCAGTATTGAAGCAAGGCACCTTTCAGTCCCGAAATATCTCTGCTGAGCACAGCACGCCCGGCCATGGTATCACGCCCTCAATTCAAAACCTGTGCCTGTACAGATGCCAACATAGCCGTGTCGTGTCAAACCCAAAACTCATCTGTAAGCGAACACTCTCTCGCCATCTCAAGCTGCTCATCTGTCCTACAGACCAACATCCGTTTTCCCCCATCGTCCGTTCCGATGTCGATGACAACACCTTCGCGACGCTCTAACTCCTGGTTCACGTGCTCATTGATAGCCGAATAACCCAAATTGTTGACTGCCTCTCCGACGGCACTCCGCAATTCCCGGCTTCGTTCCCCTATCCCACCCGCAAATACCAGTGCATCGACCTTGCCGCGGAGGGACAGGTGATACGCGCCGACGTAATGCAACACGCGATCGAGCACGATGTGGAACGCAAGCGTGTAAGGATTTTCTCCCGCAGCCAATGGTGTAACGAGGTCGGCCTTCCTAGTGATTTCTCCAAAGTCGGTAGTTCCCGCCAAGGCTTTCCAGCCTGCTTGACTATTGAGGATTTCCTCTGCCTAAATTCTTGCGATGAGTGCAGGGGTAAGGATAAGGAGAGAGAGAAGCGGACTCTTGTAATGTGGAGTTCCTTATGTGTTGCAGCGTTGTAACTCAACCGACTGAGAGGCTCGCTCGTGTAATGGAAAATGAGACTGGGGTCAACGTCTCCTGCTCTGGTGGCTCCGGGGAGTCCACTCAGAGGAGTGAGACCCATGGATGTATCGACGGACTTTCCACCCCGAATCGCGCATGCAGATGCTCCGGATCCAAGGTGCAATGCAATGATATTCAATTCATCTTCGTCCTGAGGAACATCAGTGTAAGCACCCCGGACCTTTCAGGAAAAAGAGTAAACCTTGTGTAAATGATGAGCGACTGCGCGTCTGATGAAGGTATCTGGACATTCTACTATGAGCACACAGATGCGCCGTCCACGGATGGATACTTGCAGCTCAACCCGTGGAAGCCATACTTCCTCAGATGGCGTGCTCGTGCGATTTGTTGATCGATAGCATAGGTAGAGACATGGTGAGGGAGGTCCTTGTGAAACGCGGTGTCAAAGAACGCAACTGACACTGCGTGCGGCAACGCTTTGAGACATGCGCTTATGACGGACAGCGCGGCACCATTGTGCCTGTCCGGAAGACGGTCGAATCACGATACCAGGAGAGAATTGAAAGACACTTACAGAGGAGCTAGGTCAGACAATGCCTCGATGTGATGGTAAGATTGCTCCGAGATGACTGTAGGCTCCGTGTAATCCCCGCCATGGACAACTCGATGGCATACGTGCTTGATCTGTTGGCGATCGATACTTGTGTCCTCTTTGAGACGGTCCAGAAAGTAAACGAACGCAGATTCATGATCGCGAATCGATGGTTCAATCTGGTCAAGACGTTTGACTGCTTGACCTGTGTTAGTATGTTGAAACGAGACCTTGGCTGGGGGTGAAGAGATGGAAGAGATAGCAGATATCAAGCCCGCTGGTAGAGCGAGATCTTGAGCGAGGAGGAGCCTGCATTTACCGCAAGGATGAAGGACATTCCAGCGGGTTGGTTTCAGCTAGCGTGTTAGGGGTCTGTAAATGGCTCCTTAAGTAAGCCCGCGACGGTCTAGATGGGCGATATGCGTCATCCGGGCGCAACGCTCAGGCTGAAACCTGCGTTTATTTCTCACCTTATCCCTAGGTTCCAGGCTCCACATGCCACTCGTTATCTCTGGTGACTTGACCGACCCCAGCTAGACCATTCACAATCCCACAAAAATGTGCAAGCAACATATTCGGGGCAAGGTTGGTATATCAACTTTACACCCTGATCAGACCCGCGTATATCGGGGAAACGACTGTCCTCGAGACCATGGCTAGAAATGAAAGAGGAACACGGATTTAGAACGGGTAGAGGGTACGGCGCGTAAATTGAGAAATTTCGAACGCCTACGACAGCAAACCCTGTGCTTTCCTTACCTGAAAACCAATCAGTAACTTCAATTTTGCCTAGGCCGGATGCGGCAACCACACCGGACGCAAACCACACTATGCATATCGACTGATAGGCAGTTAACGGATTGGGAAAACTTTGCCTCGAGTAGAAGACTAGAAGCGCCTGTCCGCCATGAAGTATGCCGAAATGAATCAGGGCCGTGAGTCTGCGGAAAATGACCACACGCGTTTTTTGAAATACACACCTTGAGACAACTGGGCAATACTTGTCCCCCACGCGGGAACACGCACGAAAAGACAACTTACAAACTATGTAGCGATCTCGAGTTGCCTCGTGTTGCTGCGACGAGACGAATAAAACACTGAACCTGACGGAATTCGATAGAGGAGAAGCCAGCGGCGTTTTCCAGAACAATGGAAAGATTTTGACTGCGAATCCGGAAGTAGCAGGTAAGGCCCAGCAATCGCTATATCTGACCCCCTGATCACGCACCGATCTACTGCGTCTGGGAAGGCCTTGTGGCGGTTCCGCGACGGTGCCCATGACCGGCATTGTTAGTGCGGACACCGTAGATTAACGGCGCTGAGAACCTCCTTTCCCCCGAAATAAGCTTAGGCCATTCTAGTGAACGCGGGACGAACTTTATGTCTGATCGCACATTACCACGACAAGGATCACCCTAACTCGTGTAATGAGCTCCGGTAGAAACGAAAGGGCGACTGTACCTGACATGTGAGAACACGCGACTTCTTTGTACAGGGCGTCGCTCTGTACGGCCTCCGTCCTAGAGCATCGGAGATCCTGTCGAAGGTACCCGAAATTTCGTCAGGTGGACGAGCGCTCCGGGACTCATACAAAGCTTCGTTCGGGAGCGTTAAGATGGTGTTTTGGGCCCGGGGGAAGATAAACCTACCGGTACACAAGAAGTCATTAGTACTACCGAATAGTATGCCCGAAGAGAGCGCAAACGAGAACTGCAAGCACCCCCGCCGCCATCGCGGCGGTCAGGATGGAGATTTGAACCGACTGCCAGCCTGGGAGTCCTCTTGAAGTTTAAGAAGTAATTCGCAACTGACAGTCGCTCTTAGATTAGCTGAAACGGCGTTGGATCTGTTAGATACCTGCTACAAATGCGCAGATGAATCCCATTCTAATGTGGAACAACTTGACGGTCCAAGTTCTCCCATTCGTTCCGCGAAATCTGATTGGTGGACAGCGCAACGGAAAAGGGAATGTTACGGTTGTTCCTGCGCTCTCGCTCGAATTGCAAAAAAAAAGAAATCCGAATGTTTCGTGTTTCCGAAAACAGGCGGCCCGCCGTTTGCAGGGTCGCAGGCGCATCAGCAAACGTAATGGTTTTTCCAATGCCACGTTTCTCTCACTCTCGAGGAACACGCCAGGTGGAAAAGTGGGACATGCGACACCTTGGCAGCCGAACAGCGACCACTGCTCACTGCCAAGCCCTCGAGGCATGATTTCGCTCAGATGAGCACTCAGGTGACCAGCTTGGGGGCGATCATCCGGGTGCCGAGATTTTGATGGTGAGAACGGAGATGGTGACGGCCCATATGTGAATGGCGTCACTGGGAACATCTCGCCGCATCTGTCTCGAGCGAAACTGCTTCTATCTTGGTTTGTTGCAGTTTCTGTAATTTCAACAGATACTACCGGAGGAATCATGTCGTCGTGCGCGATTCTTTGCCCCGGCACCGGACCCGGTGTTTACAAGTGACGGTCACCGTGGCATCTCCATCGAGCCCACAGATAGGCTCGCTTTCCGCCACCAGTATGGTGAGCGTTTTCTGTCTTATTTCCTACCAGAGGTTCACCCTTGTTCTACCATGTTTCAGAGATATGATCAATTTGATCTCCCAACTCTCGGCGTACCTGAAGCGACCCTGATTCATGTATCATGAAATTCATTCTAGGTCCGATTGTTCAGGGGTGTCTGCAGGGAGATCTAACTTTTGAATCTACGTCTTGCGAATAATCACGACAGGGACGGATAGAAGTTCAATTGAATTAACTAATACAATGTCCTCTCCCCATTGGCGGAAATACCTCGAGGACCGTATCACATCATGAGACGCTGGCCATCTCGGTCATGACAGTCACTGATGAGGAGTCATCTGAACAGCAACTATCTCAGCAGTATGCTTGCTGTTCAAACCTGTGTACAAACACATTGTTCATGAACCCATTCTCAGCAAAAGTATATATTCAGGGCAAAGTTTCCCAGCATTCACATACACATTCCGGCCCGATTGCGAACCGTGATCAATTAAGACTCAAGCACGACGCGAGCGGCATTTTCCGGGAGGGAGAAGGCCATTTAATTTGGCTGTGCATCGAGGGAACGTACTAGAATTACAGCTTGCAGAGCCACTATCAATTGTGCGAGATTGTTTAAAAAAAGAAGTATAGCAAATAACTAGATGCTCTACGCTAGTTCAGTGTGAACTCGAAACCATCGGAATTCTTACACCATCATCTGCTCGAAGCCCGTGGAGATAAGACCACAGGTAGCTCACCCTTCACCGCCAAAAAATAATCCTTCAGATCACGATCCCAAGATTTGGGGTCATATCCGTCCGCAAATCGGAAATCCAAGCGCTGCATCATCGTGCAGACAACCGATCGCATCTCTTGATACGCAAGATTTTTGCCGACGCAACTCGCGGGCCCAATCGAGAAAGGGATAAAAGCCGCCGGATTATGCCTGAAAGGAACCTTGTCCGGGTCATTTGAGTCCGGGTATCCCAAGGCCCTTCTCTCGTCACCAGAGAGCCATCGCTCCGGCCAAAAAGCGTCGGGCATTGGCGAGAAGTAACGAGGATCGCGATGAAGAGAATAGAAATGAACGAAAGCACTGGTTCCCTCCGGCACGAAGCTGGAAATCGAGGAATGAGAAGCATGGTAATAAAAATGGCTCGGTGACTTACCAAGGACCCACTATCCTTCCTCCACTGCTTTTGGTTGACCCACGCTGACTTCCACTGAGAACGGGTGGGAACAATCGGAGAGTCTCATTACTTAAACGGTATCGTGTTAACTATGCTCAGCGTTATAAAAAGACGGAATAACACACATTACGGCATTGAGATAATTCATTTGTGGGTGGTGCGCGGTGGATGAGGTATCTTCGCCGGGAGGGTAATAGCGATCAACTTCCGCTTGGAGTCGACGGTAAGCAGTGGGGTGGCTTAATAGAGCCCAAAATAAAGCGCTAAGGGTCGTTGCGGTGGTGTCTGATCCTGCAACTATGGCAAGAACACCGTCAGAGGTAACCTCCGCCAATGTGGGAGGCGAGCGTTCAACCCCCGCTTCATCGATCTGAGATGTATTGCGTACACTCAGTCTCCAACCGGAGAGTACGCTATAAATTACTTGCCAAGTGGTGGAATAGATCCTTGGACTGAGAACCTTGAGACCGTCTGAGCGATGCGCGCTCCCGACAGAACGCGCGGAATTTCTTCAAGTCTGCACCGATCCCCGGTAGTCTAGCATAGTATTTCCCTAACCAAGGAAGGTGGGTCAGGACCAAAGCGATTCTGGATGACCAATCAGTTCATCACTTGAACCGAACATCGATCAATGTACGTACGGTAGCCCGCTTTCCAGCAGGTGCCATGTATTATCTTCATCGCCATCGCGAAGCATGTTTGAGCCTCCCCCAAATCTGCACAACACGTGGGATGGGGACAAGGTTCTAGCGGAGAGGAGCAACTTACGCCATATCACTCATAAAGTCAAATCTACAGTCGTCTTATTAGGTGACAAGCGGAAAGAGAGGGGAGAAAGCTCACGTAAAGCGACTAACCCACTCAGCCAGGTTGATGGGTCGTTGTTGTTGCTTCTCAAGTGCGGTCACAAGTTCATAGCATCTCTTGCCAAGAATCTCTTCGTAACCTTTCAGCGCAGCTGAACTGAAACCTCTGGTCCACGGCTTCCGACGGCGCGCGTGCTCCGCGGGATCTCGTAAAGATATCAATGATCGGATGTTCGTCTGCTCAGCCATACGGCCGTCCCAATCTACGGCAAGTAAATTCAATTGCTCCACAAGACAGATAAAATTACCGTACGCGGTCCTTTGGGGAGGCCAAGGTTTCCCATCAGAGGGTAAATTGCATCTACGTTGCGAAAGGACAGCTCGTTGGGACCTAACGTTTGCACAGTCAGGTAGGGAGTAAAAAGGGCATAAGTAAGACGTCTTACCGATTCTTACAACGTCACCATACTTTTGGTGCAATTCATAATAATATTCGTGTTGTTTCCCGGCTGAGGAAACCCAAGCCATCCATAATTTCGAGATGCGACACGGGATGGGTCCAGGATACTTGGAAAGGGGATGAACAGGCGAAAGTCGATAGGCAAGTACAGAGACGAGGATGGTGGAATAGTAGAGCAAGTAAGTGCATGCCACAACGCGGATGACAGAGGGGAAGCTAAATAGAAGGACGCGGGTCAAGAAGGCAGGAACGAGGATGAGGAGGGCAATGTGAGAGAGAGGGTTGACGGGCTCATAGCGATTGAACACTAGATGACAAGCCTTGAAGACACGTCAGGGGAACGAACAACAGAGAGATGGGATGTGCCTACAATGCCAGCAGCTACAATGAGCAGGGAAGCGTCTTTGGTGGAAAGAGGGTGCATGGGGTGTCCGTCGGGATGATGGGCAAAGAAACGGAGGCACGGAGTCGTTATAAACCCTACCGTAGAGACGCTCACGGATTCGGAAGTCGGAAGAAAAAGCAGGATCGACTTTCCGACAATCTAGCAGCATGAAGTGGACAGGGACCGGGCAGGGAAGATTTTGACTCGTGAAAGTCCAAGGAGGAGGTGAGATCTCTGGGTCAAGATCGGGCACCCCGAGATATCGGATAGGAAAGCGGATGGCCAGACTGGTAGGAGTGTGTGGAATTCTGGAAGCAAGGCATCGAATGCGGAGCAACCGTCTTGAGCGCCATGACAAAGAAAGAGGGAAATATCGGTTAGGTTGAACAGTATTAGGCAAGCGAAGCCGCGGTGACGGTATCACAAGTGCCGAGCACAATGCAAACTTGACCTGAGTGATGTCCGTGGACTTAAGTTAATGGACAGGAGAGGAAGGACCTCGTGTGCATGTGGCACCCAAAGCGGTGTCGGAACAACAGCGACGGCTGTGGATCATTCGTATGGCGAAATGTGCGAGGACAGAAGTCTTCATGATAGGAAGATGTAGCTGATCGCGATCGTAGTCGCGCTAGGGAATGGCCCACTGTGAAAGCTCTCATATACGACAGATACCAAAAAAGGAGTTGCCTTTTGGAGTAGTCAGGGACCTGCCGTAGCGCGGCAATCGGCCCTTATGTACTCAACAATACCCGGATGCATATGTACGACGGCGATGAATGTCTTGACAAAACGTCCATACCTGTCGACTGGTTACCGCCTGTCTAAATCACCTCAATCGGTGCACCTGGTGCACCGCCTCAGTGCACCCACACACCTTCTCGCCGCGCAACATCGGTCGGGTTTCAAGCTCACGGCCGGGCAGAACCACCGATCTGTGCTTTCATCCCCGCACTCCCAGCAGCCTGGATGTTGTCAAGATTGATGTCACAGGATAGCCGCATAATACCGTCACATTCAGTTTTTATTTGTAAGAAATTCCCAAACCCTGGGCGACTCAGGATGCACGCCATACCGATACCGCTCAAACCACCACCATCAAACCACAGCATCACCGCAGTCGAGCACAAGGCCGCTGTCGCATGATACAGGTGCGCAAGCAGAATAGGGACACCCCCATCATAATGCAACCAAGGTGCTTTGAACCCTGGATTCGGGCCCGAGGTTTGACGTTTATAAATCACCCAGGTGATCGTGCCAAGTTGACCCCGTGCGGGATAAGCCTGAGACACTCGAAAGAAGGAACCACTCGGAAGGTCTGGAAATGTATTTAAAAAAAATCTAATTCTGGTCCAGAAACTTGCGCGCGCGACTTCCGAATCGTTCAGGCGATCAAGGTATCGCCGAGGCGTGCCGATAAATCGATCCCGCTCCAGAATCACTTACGCAAGTGTAAAAAGGGAACCAAGGTCGTAAGGCATGTGCATGAGAGCCCATGCTCGTAATCCAGGCAGCATGACCGGCTGATCAATGTTACTCCATATGAGCAGACAACCTAAATACGCGAACGTTCATATGGTCTTCACTCACATGGAAACGCGCTGTGCATGCAACCAGTGGCTGATACGGCCTGGTGATACATCCCCGGTTACGCCCGCTGATATGAGATATGGAGGTGGTTAAAAGTGGCTGGGCCACCTCATTTTTGAATGAAAAATATCCAAGTGCGGTGAGTGGGGGTAGTCCTTTCCACATTTCACAAGAAGTCCGATCGAGAGCTATGATCGCCGCATCGCTCATCTGCCGTATTTCGCCGTCCTTTGAACCTTGAGTTACATCAACCTGAGGGCATGGGTTGGAGTGAACGGTCAGCGAGGAATATGGCATCGCTCACCCCACGTCAAGATGTTGGTATATGCGTAGAGCGGAAGAAATATCGTGGTAGGGCGCGCTTACTCCGAAGCATGACCGAGGACCCGAGAGGCAAGCTCAGGATTTAAAGCCTAGAACATGCGCAACGACCGGTTTGGCGGCGCACTGATACAGGGAATTGAACAAGTCCCGGTTTGCGGCGCAGCTGGACAAGTGCTGTACCTGGCAAGTTCCGGTATGTCAGCAGTGTTTCAAACTATCGAGGACCCGCGGAGGACGGCAAGGTTATGCTTTTGTTCCTTGTCGCTTGACGAGCGATGATTTGACGGATCTGAGTCGCTTGCGGTAGTGGGCCAGGAATTGAAGCGGAGAGCTTAGATCCAGTGCGCTCTATCAGATGTGGTTGCCTTCAAGGGGATAGCGCGAACCTTGCGATCGGAACTACATAACACACAAGTGGCACGAGTGGGGTACGGCGTTTGCCATCAACGATGACAACACCAGCGGGCTCGTCACGAACCCTAAATTAACGGATATGGTTAAAAGCACGAAACCATTTCCCGATTGACTGGCGACCTCGTGTTTGGAAGATCTGGGCAAGAAGCGGTTGTAGGGCGAGCTAATTCACATGTCCGTCGTGATTAGCCGTTCGAGTTGCGTCCGAGCGATTTGCGCATGGATACACGCAATTGCGCAAGCCGTCGAGGTAGAGACACGCTTGAGAAGCATGGGTGATGGAAATGACGCAGGGTATGGTGATGCTGCCGCCACGCCACAGAGGATGGGTCAGCACCGTCGAGGTCGGAAATGTGGGTGGGCGTTCGTCATTGGCATCGGAGGTCTCAGGGACCCAACCACCCCGGCGCCGACAAGAGAGTGCCGGAGGAGGTATATTCGAGTGGCAGTGTCTATTTCGTTGGAGCATCTCCGGTGAGCCGCGGAATAGACCTAACAGCGATAGCTGATAGTGACAGATAACGAGCCAAGTTCCGAGTCGACTGGTGTGATACAGCAAGCACAGTATCACTCCTCGTCCCTCATGAACGGCGACTCCAACGTGCATACCGTCATGGGCTGCGATCGAAAGGCCATTGGTTATGTCATCGTCATGTGCCCCAATCTTCGCACGAATTCCTTGTCACTCGTAAGTACCCCACACTCGTTTCCTTGCAACCAACATGTTCCCCCTTGTCGCCTCTTTCCGCATCCTCCCCCGCGCCACCATCCGCGCATTCCACTCCCCCTTTGTCGCCCTCAGCGCGTCCAGTCGCTTGACAACACCATCCCCATCCACCACCGCCCCGGTATACGAGAAGCAGGGCGACAGCTCCCCAGAGCCACACCTGTCGTCCTCCGGAACGCGCACATATGTCGTTTCAGAGCCTGACCCCTCCAATACCCCTTATGAGGTTCCGTCAGGCGCTTATCCCGCCTCAGCGCCATATGTGAACCCTGGTACACCCAATCCCGAGGCGCCGTATAGCGCTACCGGTTCCTCCCTACGCCATTCGTACAATACGCATACAGGTGGAGAGAGTGCGGAAATAAGAAACACCGAGGTTCCTGGAGAGATGGGCCGCAGGGGAGGCAGCCATAGCGGTATTGGTCTCATGGATGCAGGTGGCAGCAAACGGGGCAAGTTCTGACTTGTCATCGACCAAGCTAGGAAAGGGAGGAAAACAACTGGGTTCAGACCTGAAAGACCCCCTCTTGTCCCGGGACTTGCACCGATATTTCCAACGTTTTGTTTCCACTTGTCACCTTCGCGCCGAGTGTACGATTAGGCAGACTTACAGACCCATAATCCCTTTTCGTTGTCTTGTACATTTTATCTTGTTCGCAGTGTCTTATTGCACAACAAAGCAGCTCATGCTTTCCTGCAGTTTCTTGATAGTATCGGGTCCTGGTGAACAAATAAAAAATCGATTATCTTCGGATAGATGCGGATGCGATCCTACCATCCGATCGTACCTCGAAAGCAGAATAATGTAGAGACATACGCAATACACAAGCATCGTGATATAGACAAGCAAACAGCTCCATTTTCCCGCATGGGGCCATAGAAAGATGGAGAGTACGCAGAGGGCAGTGCCACGTAACGACTGTCAAGGGTATGAAATGGGTTGAAGATATCATCGACCTGCGAAAGAAAACGACATGATTCCAGTGACTGAGCCCAGCAAGGTATATAAACATGTATGATAGCAATAGGAGGATAGATCGTGCGCTTGTCGTCGAGTACTTCGTGCCTTTGTGTCCACGTTAAGTCAATCAGACACACGGCTTTGTATACACACAAAAACTCACCAGTGTCCCAAAAGAAAGTGCGACCTGCGCATGCCAACCAACCGTCGATGATTTATGCCTTGCAACAGAAGAAGCTAGAAAAGAAGCCTCTTTTCTTGGGGTGTCGGTCATCTTCTAAGTCATCGGTCCCACGCATCTGGCTTTCGAACACGGCCATTCGTGTATGTGTACCTTCGCGATGAACCGTACCAGCAGTAGTATCTTCCCGCGAATTAGTCACATGTTTGCCGACGTGGGGTTGAACCCCATAGAGGAACGAATCGGATCCGTCGGCGCGTCCAGCGGGGCCGCCATTCATGCCTAGCGCCGCTGGTGTTGGAGGAGCTGGGGAGGCCCTACCATATCCATTAGGCCGATAACCCGAGGAGGCGGGAACACTGGCATAAGGATGAGGAGAGAGTCCTGGACTATCACGTGGTGTCTGGCTGACCCGTCTGTTGACAGGGGCTGTAGCCTGCGCATTGGCATCCCCGCGGGTCATCGAATCTCGCGTGCCGTGACCTTCGCGAGTTCCAGGTCGTCTAGTACTCTTATGGTGAGCAGGTGTTGGAGTAAGAACCAGGGGTGTCGATGGTGTCGAGGGATCGGCTACCGGGGCTCGAGGACGGCGATTGGTATCGCGATGACGAGGGGTATGTGGGGTGTTCGCGGTTGCGTGTGCCTGCGCCAACAACGAAGAAGGGGTCTGTCGGACAGTTATTATGTAAAGATTTGGGATGGAACGAGAATCACCCACATTGCCGGCTTCCCATCCCTTGCCGTTGTTCAACAACATCCAGTCGTAGATACCATCATCTTGCTCTCCGACATTCTTGAGAACCTTGGCGAACAACTCGCGGAGAAAGTCATAGTCAGGAGACTCCTCGAATCCCAGTTTTCGCACGTAGTTCATGTAAATGGCAAACTCCTCTGCAAGGAACAAAAAGGGACGTAATGTGCTGACATGGCGATGCACGCAAGGACGAACGTACCTGGAAAGCCCTCACACAACTCCGAAATTGCGGTGGTTTGCTTCTTCTCTCCGATCTTCTCATACTTTTGCTTGTTGGTTGCAGCCCTGAGACCTTGCCAAGGAAGGCCGCCCCGCAGGAAGTACATGAACACATGACCTAAAGATTCTAGGTCATCTCTCCGGGATTGTTCACGACCAAGATGTGTGTTGATCGACATGTAGCGGGCTGTGCCGGACAGACTCTTGCGTTCACGGTAGGGAATGTGAACTTTAGTCTTTGGATCTCGGTAGTGCTTCGCCATGCCGAAATCTAGATAGCCCCAAAGTTAGATCAGCGAGCCCAAGAGAGAATCTCAATGTGCAATCGCATCTGCCGAGGATACCCATCACGGCCATGCGACCGAAATAAATGTGAAGCCGCGGGGTAGATGTTGATTGGAGGATGTCAAATCCTAGCAGGTGCGAGGAAACGTACGTACCAATGATATGAATAATGTTGGCGGTTTTCGTGGCAGGAACGCCAACGAGAAAGTTATCGGGCTTGATATCTCGATAAATGAGCGACTTGTCGTGGACTGACTGAATGCGGGAGATCTAAAGTAGGATTAGTCCATAGCCGAACATGTGCGCAAGAATTCGGGGATAACCGAGAAAGGATGGGACGATCACGATCCTATACCATGCACACCTGACACATGCGCGCGCATACACGAAAGTATTATACGATGTCGAGAACACTCACCATTTGCTTTGCTGCCATGCATACCGTCTTAATGGTGAACTTGCGTCCACACATGTCGAAGAGGTCCTCAAGATTGGGACCAAGCAGATCGATTACGAGGACATTGTGGAGTCCTTCCTGCCCAAAATGGTGGACTTGAGGGACACCCACTGGAACCACAGCTTGAACCGCGGACAGAAAGGGTGGGCGAAATATACGTACATGTACCGTTGAGTGTTCTATAGGAACGAAATTCATCCCGTAATTGGGGGGCATCGGACTTTCGTGGCTCCTTTGAGAAAGCACGGAGATCAAAAAGTTGTCTCCTCGGGGAAACAGAGACTTACGAATTTAATAGCAACGGGCTGATTTGTCAGAAGCTTGGTGCCTATAAAGACGAAGCATTGAATTCAAGACGAACGATCATGGGACAAGAGTAAGATGGAGCAGAAGGACTTGGCATCAACGCAATATCAGTGATGCTGAGTTTACGGTCATTCAGTGTATACCTTAGGAGGACTAATGCATCTCCATGGCCACAGAACAGACGATAGACGGTCATCTCCGCACTAGAGAACTCAAGCGCCCGTTCCTTCTAGTGGGAGGCAGCCAGTGGACCAACCAAACCTTCTGGAAGAGACGACAAGTTGGTTAGAATAGGCGTACCTTCGAATACAACGCCAAAGGAGCCCTCTCCGATTTTCTTGCCAACGCGGAAATGATTGCCAACGATGCCATTCGAAGTGGTGGACTGCGAGTGATGTCCCGAGGATGAAGCTATAACGTGAGGGGTCGTCATTTGAGATTGAAGGATATAGTTTTTGAGGACGCCAGTCCGAGGAGGGGTGAAGGAGAGGATGCGGGATGGACCGGTGGGGAGCGAAGAGAGCGTCTACTCTGTAGCGAAAATAAGGAGAAAGAGTGTCCCCACAGCGGACTTTGAATTGCCTTATTTGCGTGTGGCCGACACGTTCCACAGCGTCGACACCTTTCCTTCCAACCAATCCTATCCTTGTTCCGGCTACCCTTCCTCGTTTCAACCGTCGTTGCAACACCATGCAGTTCTTTGATTTTTCTTTCTGACTTTGGCATCAAATCTCGATGTGATTTACCTCCGGCGCTTCCCCGGTCCGGACTCCGGAGCACCCCAGCACAGATTTGCACGAGGGCGACACGTTCACACACATGTTCTCCAGCAGGCGCGAGGCGGACGAAGCACAGTACGCAGTATGTAGTGATGCCGAGGCATGATGTATCACGATGCATCACCTACCGGGAATAGTCGGGAATCCGCATGAGCGGATGAATTCAAGACCAACATTTGGCCGCAAATGGGATGATACCCCACAATTGGGTGTCACCGTTCGCACATTTACATGGCTAATCCTGTGTGAACTAAACATGCACCCAAGCGTCAGTTGGTGGAAACTCATGTTTGGAAGACGAGAATCTGGTGGGCGGTGGCCGTTAAGGGCCAGACATCCTCGATGGCTGCATCCTCTACATCAACTTCTTTCTTCTGCAAGATAAAACTATGTACGACCGTCTTGGTGGAAATCACCACACGACAGACCGCAAACATCCCAAATTCTGCTCCAAGATAGAAAATATCGTAGTCGATCTGCGCAATTCCCGAGCTTTGGGCATTCGAATGGAGACGAGGGAGTGTTAACAGTGTGGTCACTATGTCAAGACGAGCCCGTTTTGGGCCGGAGGCTGTAGATCGAGATTCTCGGACATAAGTAATCTCCTCGAGGTACCGCAACGGAGGTATGACCCACAAAAGCATTGGGGAGAGGCTGTCCGTATGGACGAAGTGCTTTCACCGATATCTTGGACAATTTGATGAACACGATATGCAAAGGAAGCATTTCTAGCGTATGCAGAAGCAAGGCTTGCCCTGTCCGCTTCGTAGATTTGGACATATCTACCAATAGACCCGAGGGATCAGGCCCATGTAAAACAGGAATGCCCACCCAGTTGCCTACCGGCGAAGATAATTCAAAGTCATTTCCGACATCACTTCCTCTGCCGCGGAAGATGTGCAAGGAACGATTGGTCGGTCACTGGTGCTACTAGCAGGCTTCTGAGGGACAGCAACCTGGCTACGTTGAGGTGAGATGTCTGACGGTGTAGGGACGCGGTCTGCCAAACTGGATACGGGATCACCCAGCGGGGAATGAGAAGCAGTTTCCCGCTCTGTTTCATCCCGAAACCGCGGTCTTTCTGAACACAGGGACGAAGAACCCGGTCCGCTTGGAGGTAGGTTGCTGGGAATCAGTTGGGAGGGTTTGTTTCGACGCTTCGATGATGGCCGTGGCGGTACTGGCACCTTTTTTTTCAATGGCGGTTCGGCATCAGAAACGTCACCAAACACGGGAGGAGATGATGTAGGGCATCCTTGGGTGGAGATAGTGGTCACAGACTTTTGGGGTGATTCTTTTCGAATGGGGGCGGGACGCCACAGTGCGTTGGATCTGTGGGCAAGCATGATTGTAGCGGCAAGATCCAGCGGCTCGGGCTTCAGCGTATCTGACCAAACAGGGACGTGGCTCCTCCTGTGGGGAAATCAGGGAGGGGACCTGAGACTCGAGAGACATGTGTAGCGCACCAGTCGATAATCAAGCCATCATCTCTATAAAATTGAGATTGATTAGAAGGGAGAAGAAGGGATATGTTTTTTCAGAACTGACCTGATCAGTGTCCTCTCTGAAATGAGGTTTAGTGCGTCCAATTCCTTGACGCACCTTGCTACCCATTCCGATCTATTCTGTTTGTATCCTGTGCAGGATGGAAGACAGTCGTCAGGAATGGGAGCGAAGCGCTTTGTCCCAGCAGTGACGAGTCTCCTTTCAGCAAGCACGGGAGACGGGCTACGCTCACACTTGACTTGGGATGTTGGCGGGTTCGATGGAGGAGGTGGATGGGATCCGTCCGGACTAGGGCGGGTGCGCTTGGGCGGTCTTGGAACTGATATAGGTCTCATCATCATCGAGAGGTCGCATTTATCGTTACTCGCTTTGTGCGTTCCAAGTGTGAGAATCTTTCATCGAATTGACCCTGATTGTACAGTACCCAAACAGTGAACACTAGGTTCACTCGCTCAAGTCCGTGGTGTCCAGAACAGCGTCTTGCCTGAATGCGTCAATCTTCACATGTCACACCCCGAGTTCCTGTCCTGCTCCTCTCGTCCTCGCTTGTTGCGCCAAGTAGATCATCCACGTCGGCGGCCTCTTGGTCCACATTCACATCGGTTAGGTCGTCTGCTCTACGGGCGCCGGGCGGGATGTCGCGCATCTCATCCTGCGTGGACACAGCGGAGTCTCCGCTCCGGTTATAGGGCAGTTGGTGTTGGTGGACAGGTTGTGGAAACTGAGTACTGTGCCAGGATTATATAACTGTTTGAACGAGTGTTGTCGCCCGACGTCATGCTAGAGAGTGTATGATGCAGTTATGTCCCATGTCTTTTGTGACACCGATTAGCATTGTCGACATCAACGACGACACGTTCCATCGATGTGCACGTTGATCATCAATCAGATTCAATGCTTAATTTCATCCCCTTCGTCTGCGCACTTGTATACTTCCAACGCTGCAAACTTCCTCCTGCTCTCTGCTGCGCTCCCGCTGGTCATGTACGATATGTCTCAGTGTCAAGTACCCATGACACGATTAATTGCAGAGAGTCCCCGCGTCGGGAATCCCTTCAACCGGTGAGCGGTGCACCGGTGACCGGTTGACGTCTTGACCCACGAACGTTGTCACTTGCTAGCCAATGATCGCTATCAAAGTAAGTTGAGTTTTAAATATAGACTTCCTGGGGCGTAATGTGGCTCTCCTCCAAGTCGCGTCTTGTCCTGATGGGGATGTATATAGGAAACGCCGCATGGTCCAGGGATTGATATTCGATTAGCGCGGGTCTCTGCCCCTTCCTCTTATCCACTATGCCTGAGCCTGTTGGAGGTCTATCGAGGGTCTCTCTCATCTTTGCGTATGTTTTTTTCTCTATCCCCCTCTGAATTCATTCATTTCTTCAAACAGTTGTGGAACCGCCTTGTTTTCCGATGGTATTCACTTCACCCATCATTACGTGTCGCGTGCATTCATGTCGTTCATCGCCAGGTTACTCCAACAATGTCATTGGAATGGGTATGTTTACCCTCCTTGTGTGATCCGCTGGCTTAATATCACGTTCATAGTCAACACAAGTAAGACACTCGCGCATTACCCACTGCCCCTCTAATCTGGTGATTCATCTCCCTCGCAGTCTTGACCACCATCTACGGTGCAGACGCATTGGCTGCACATAACTACAGCAACTTACTTTCCAGTGTCAGCTTCGCAGGTTCCGTCTCTCCGCCTCTTATTTCTTCCAATGTTCTGAGATCGCCGTTAGGCATGCTGGTAGGTATGTTGACATTTGGCTGGATATCCGACAAGCTCGGCCGCAAATTCGGCATGGTGAGGGCAATTTCAGGAACCATAGTCACGCTCACCTTACAAAGTCATCAGATGACTGCGTCGGGAATCGTTGTTGTTTTCGCTGGCTTATCTGCGGCATCTTCGGGTGCAAATGGCAGTTTTGGTGGAATGATTGCCATGCTCTCCGCCTGCCGGTAAACTGGTCCATCAATAATCAGTCTACCACCTCATGACCGCAATCCATAGCTTCCTAATCGGTATTGGAATCGGTGCGGAATATCCTTGCGGTTCGGTCTCTGCTTCGGAACAAACAGAAGAAGAGGGCATTGCAAAGAATGCCCAGCATCGATGGTTGGCACTGGCGACTAGTATGCACTTCCCAGCTCAAACCTCGTTCTCCGGATCTGATCAATGTCTCAGACACGATGATTGACTTTGGTTTTGTAATCGGCGCCTTCGTGCCTCTAGTTCTATATTGGATGTGGGTTGTATTGTGCACCGCAGTGAAACTAAACCTCACCCTTCGTCTCTAGCTTCGGGGACAATCACCTCCGCGCTGTATGGCGCCTTTCTCTTGGTCTAGGTGTTGTTCCCGCTGCCGCTGTATTTTTATGGCGTCTGCGCATGACGGAGCCACCAAGTTACAAAAGAAACTCGATGAAATCTGTGCGGATCCCGTACTATTTGGTTATTAAACGCTACTGGAGAGGGCTTTTCGGGATCTCCTTGGCTTGGTGAGTGGACGAACCTATCCTACATCCAGTTATCGTGCACTGACTACTTGTGCAATGTAGGTTCATCTATGACTTCATCACGTACGTGTACTTGGCTTAATCACGCACTGGAATTCTAACACGCTTGCACACAGGTATCCTGTGAGACCGTCACCGTCATTCTGTTTTTGCTTCGTGGTATCTAATATATATGCAGTTTGGTCTCTACTCTTCAACAATCACAGACACGTAAGCCGACTCCAGCCTTTGACGAATAACGATGCTGATACTGATACTGTGCAGCATTATTGGAAGTACCTCTTCTCTGTCGATTGTGTTCGGGTGGAGTGTTGTTATCAAGTTCGCTTGCTTTCTCACTCTACGCTCTGTCACTCACATCTCGCGTTGCAGTCTGTTCTACATTCCAGGTTCGCTCTTTTCTGCGAACACCAACTTACATTCTATTCACAAACATGCTAGGAACTGTCATCGGTGCATTCGTTGTCGACTACTTGGGCCCGAAGAAAACGATGGTAATGTCGCTCTAAGTCGTGGTTGCATGATCGTGAAGTTCATGGCACACTGTTAGATCACTGGTTTACTTCTTCAGGCAATTATTGGCTTCATTATGAGTGGTCTGTACAGTCGTCTAGCTCAAAATATCGCTGGTTTCGCGGTAAGTTGTGGATTGCATAATGAAGTAACCGGTTTTATGTTTGTCTGGATCACAGGTTGTGTACGGTATCTTCCTGAGTTTCGGAGAATTCGGTAAGTGACTTGGTGAGTCACTCAGATGTCTTTCTCATATCTGTAGGCCCTGGGAACTGCCTTGGCATTCTTGCTTCCAAGACCGCGCCCACTGCAGTCCGTGGCCAGTACTATGGTTTCGCTGCGGCTATCGGCAAAGTTGGTGCATTTGCCGGCACGTTTTGTACGTGGAATGCGATATCAATGGATTCGTTGATGATCAACTAATCACGTCTTCGGTGGATAGGTTTTAAGTCAATCGTTCTTGGTAGGTATTTGTGAGCTCAGTCGATACTTGAGCTCAAATACTGCACAGATTTCGGTGGTGCCAGCTCGATCAAGGGAATTACGGGCCCCTTCTGGATCGCGAGCGGTCTCGCCATCCTTAGCGCCACGGTTGTGTTCCTCCTTGTCAAGCCTCTGACTCACAATGGGATGGCGGCAGAAGATGAGGCGGTATGTGTCTTGTATCACCCTCCTTCAAATGGTCTATGACATCTATTTTACAGTTCCGCTTATACCTTGAGGAAAACGGATTCGACACTTCTCAGATGGGCACCCGAGAGTCGGACACTTCGTCCGAATACTCTAATGATAAGACCGATATGAAAGCCACGGCATAATGATGGTGTTTGATCATGACATATGCCCTTTTGCGATGATTCTTGACAGAATAATTTCTTACTGATACCGAATTGTTGACTCAATACATTCAAGTCCGTGTTTTATAATTGTTCCCGATGCCTCAAAGCACTGCCCGTCAGTCTCTGACGCGACGATATCTGGCTCAGATGGCAGCCACCCTCCAAGTGCCATGCAAGACGTCCCATCTGTCGGAGAAGCAGAGGATCAAATAGGATTATGAAGTTCGTGAGCGAGCAAACTGATTTGAGCCGGAGTCGCTAAAACTTCGATGAATATCCGAGTCAGTCCGAAACGGTTGTTTCAAGTCCCTGCATTATGCACCTGGATCAAAGAAAAGAAAGGAAAGGAAAAAGTTCATTCTGGATCATTCCATCACCAGGTTGATGGGGAGGACTTCAATGAACGCTAACGTGGGAGAGAAATCGCGCATGATGTCGAGCGAGTTCGCCCACGCTATGTGCGACAGAACACATGGAGGCGGTTCGGTAGAGGTCCCAATCTTCGGAGAGAATCAACCTGAAAAGACTTCCTTTGAAAGTCACGTTTGCTCCCCTTCCACTGCGGTCCGGTTTGCCGAGACACTTCTGGCATGGGATAGCTTGCCCGATCTGGAAATGATCACCCAAGGGTTGCCGCCCTCGGCACACCTTGCGGGCCGGAGAAAAGCGGTCGGAGTTTAATATGAGTGTGAAAATACGTCACATGTGTCCGAAATTGGCTAACCGAGTGGCGATGCACCCCTTCGAATGACGAAGATGCCGCCGACCCCTTGGAATGACCAATATATTTTCCAGTTCCACTACGACTTGCAACTATTCGACTCGATAGTCCAGGTGCAATCCACATCAACCAGCCAATTGAATATTACAACAAGTAGCATCTTCGCAATACGATGTTGCCCGTGGCAGGATGTTTCAAAAACTATCCAGCGAATCCCCTGTCGTAGTTGTGCCAGACTCAAGGTTGACTCCCGAGGGGTCTTATTCGCCACCCACGTAAATTTGGTCATTGATATTGACACCAAAAGTGGACTGAAACAAGTTTAAATTCTTGACTGCGCTCTCTCTCAGACTCCCACTTACAATTACTATGGAGAGCCATGACAGATGTCCGGACGAAGAGACACCGCTTCTCCAGGCCAAGTACAAGACACCTTTGCCATGGGGTCAGATGAGTCTCGCCTTCCTTACCTTGGTTGCGGAACCCGTCACGTCCGCGTCCATTTTTCCTTTCATCAATCAGGTCTGTCAACAGTTCTTCCTGTCATCCCACGCTATCTGACACTCGCCGGACGGCTGGCGCGCTTTGTATCAAAAATCAAATCAAATCAAAAGCTCATCGGTGAGCTCGGTGTCACAGGGGGGGACGACCGCAAGATTGGTTATTATGCAGGTCTCATCGTAGGCGCGCATACATTCACCGAGATAGTCCCATACCCATCTTTTGCGCGCAGGAATCCCTCTTTTTCGTCACGCAGGCATTGACTGCCTGGCAATGGAGCCGGTTATCTGACTTCATTGGTCGTCGGCCCGTCATTTTAATCGGTCTGCTGGGTCTCAGCATATCCAACATTGCCTTTGGCTTATCGCGGACGCTGGCCACGCTCATCATCAGGTGAGTGAAATCGACCGCTTATCCGGGAGTCGGCTGAAAGGATGTCAAGTCGATGTGTTGCTGGCGTCCTCAATGGCAACATTGGGGTGATGAAGAGTATCATTGGCGATATAACTGATCACACCAATATGGCTCAGGCCTTTTCCATCATACCAAGCGTGTTTGCCATGGGAGCTACCATCGCGTGCGTCTGGGCAATACTAACTGGTACAATGAACTTCTGGGCCTTATGTCGCTCTGTAGCCCACTATATGGCGGCACGCTCGCAAAGCCGCAAGAGCGATGGCCCTACATCTTTCCGGGTGAATTCTGGGCAACGTACCCGTACTTCCTTCCGTGTCTCGTATCGGGGTGTTTCACCTTGTTGACGTTTTTGATCTGTGCGACATTCTTGAAGGAGGTACGACATCGACTTGTTTCGAACTGACTAGAAATCACGCGTCCTTGAGTTTGTAGTCATTGCCATCGAAAACAAGTAAAAGGCTTCAAACAGAGAGGCCCATGGTCGAGAATCCTCCAGATAACCCACCTACGGGTGACGAACAACCCATCTCGATGTTAGCCCTCTTGAAAACCTCCTCCGTGATGATACCCGTCGCCAACTATGGAATGCTGGCACTTGTAGAAATGGCCTTCATTGTTCTTCTACCCTTGTTTTATTCGTCACCCATTGAGATCGGCGGCCTAGGCCTCCCACCATCCACCATCGGCACATTCTTGGCCGTATTTGGAATCGTGGACGGCGGTGTACAAGTGTTGTTCGCCGCAAAGATGATAGAATGGTTTGGAGCCAAAAATATTTTTTGTTGGGCCATCCTTTGGTTTTACCCACTGATACTCCTTTTCCCAATTATGAGTGCTGTTGTTACGGCAGAGGGAAAAATTGGACCCATAATTTGGATTCTTCTCGTTATCCAACTAATATTTATGGTCCTCATGGATCTGTCCTATAGTACGTTTGTTCAGACTCTGGGAAAATCGGTGATCTCACCTTGCTCGTATAGCTGTCATCTTTATATTTGTCACGAGAGCGGCTCCTAACAAACAATCTCTGGGCTCAACGAACGGGCTCAGCCAGAGTCTGACGTCTATCGCGCGTGCCATTGGTCCGGCATTAACGACTTCCTTGTTCGCCTTCTCCAAACAGTACAATGTCCTGGGTGGCAACTTGGTTTATGTCATTCTGGCAATACTCACCACGATCTTGGTTGTGTTGTCGCGACGTTTGCCAGATTTGAAAAACGAGTAGTAGGGATGTCCACCAGGAACGGAGACCTGTACTGGTAGCACAAAATCAGACTAGGACGTGTAGAGACTATACCATATCGAATCTCGCGTCCAAAATATATCCCATGTAAGACATGCTCGCTTCTCGTCATGCCATGGATGGTCAAACAAATGCATTCCTGGTGATACAAGGTTGTCGGCAAATAGTAGATGTGACAACCACGGCGATCAGTGCTGCATGGCGTCCCCCTTGCCCGTTTTCACAAGCTCATTCCTAACAGATCGTCCGCGTGACGTTCGGATCAGATACCTCATTTGTCTGTTTCTTGTCACCACACTTACCGTAGCTGTACACTGAACTCGTCCTCGATGTCATCGTCGTCCCAGTTATCCTCCCAAAGCTTGTTCCCACTCGAGTTGGCAACCCCAGGCGCAGCACCGTTCAAATGTGCCAAGTCCGTCTGTGAATCATCCCAGTCTAACCAACATATCGCGCCACAACACACACGCACACACGCAACGTCAAAATCGTCTCAGCCCAAGGTCGTGATGCGACGCTCACCTGCACATTCGAATTCCTCAAACTCGTCGTCCTCCTCTAGAACGCCGAGATGTGGTGTGTCATCGGATTTGGGTTTCTCCGGTACCTTTGAAGTGTTCTCTTCTGGCTTGGAGGTGTTTGATGTGGAGGACGACATGTCTGGTGGGGGTTACAAGCGAATTCGATGTCGCGGTCAGGTGGCTAGTACGCGTACCACCGTGTGAACTTTTTCACCCACATGGAATTCAAGTATTTATTTCGAATTCTCCCAAGCCAGACAAAAGCTCATCCCAGGAAACGGTGCCTGGGCAATAGTGCGTCCTGCAGTCCTGTGTGTCGTATAAACCCATTACACATGGATAAATAAAATAAGGATAGGCCACGGGTCCTCGTGAAAGAATGCCAAAGAAACTGTCATCTAACCCCTGATGGTGTACCACATGCTACGAAGAATAAGGAAACATAACTGTCACCGGAAGCTCATCCGCAGCTTCCACATCGGAAGACACATCAGAGAGATCGCTGTCGATCGCCGGATTGCGGTCGGTGTTATCAGAGGGGAGATAGTGTTCGTTGTCATGCTTTGAACCCGCGGAGCCATGTATCCTGTGTTTCAATTGTGAAGCAGGTGGAGTGACCGAGAAACCCTGGTGTTCTTTGATGCGAACACGCAAAGGGGGTTGAGTCGCAATGACGACCTCGGGAACACAGCGTCTGCTTGGTATTCGGATGTAGACCTTCTCCGTAGACATCGGCTTCGAAGCAGACCCGGTCGGCGTTTTACTTGGCGTTAGCTGAGTGGATGTTTTGTCGCTACGAGGTTTCCGAGGAGCACTACAACACCCCTCCGAGGACTTTCGTTTTCGAGAAGAGACAGGTTTAGTTGCACTCTGGTTCGTGGTCTTGCGCTTTTTAGTGGGTGGAGCTTGGTCCGTCACCTCGGCTTGTTCGCCCGACGCTGCTTCCTCCTCACGCTTGCGTTTCCTCTCAAGCACGGCTTCCTTGGCTGCGGCCTCTTTGGTGATTTCGTCCATCAAGATGTGCGCAAAACTCTGGGCATCGCCCTGTACCCACGCATCGAATACTCCTTCCCACTCCCGAGCAGGCACAGGAAAGTCAAAGTTGAGATATATCGATTTCATGGGGTGACAGCCATCCTTTGACTCCAAGGATTGACGGGGTGACGGCGATGGAATCGATGCATACATCGGCGTGGAATCTGGAAGTTCCTTGGATGAACTGGAGCCACGGGATCGTACGGCCTTTGAAAACTCGCGAACGATGCGCTTCGTCCCTGGAACCCTTAAGCTGGTACCCACGACCAGGAGGACGTCCGCTCCACTGCGACCTCTTCCTTTCGAGCCTCCAACGAGGTCTCTCCTTACGGCCTCCCCCACACCTTCTCCGTCCTTGTGCATTTCATTGTACAATACAACGCTAGGACGGAGCTTGCCCACGCCACGAGCACGCTTACCGACCAACTGCCGCGTCTCCTCCATTTGGGTGCATTCCGGGCACTGGGGTGGTGTTCCTGATGTCAACGAGTCCATGTAATTTCCAAGTGGGAACCTGTGGGTGCACGTTTGACAGTGCAACGTTTGAAGCGAACCGTGCAGAGGGATACATCGCGGCAGTTCGACTGTTGGTGATGGCAAACGTGAATTAGGCTGGGAAGCGGAGGGCTGTGATGGGGTGAAGCTTGTTGATGTGGTTGGATCTGCGGGGCCTGTGGCAGGAAACGTCTTTGCCCTTGATCGAGGCTTGCAACGCTTGTCTTCGAACTCGGGAACGCCAAATGAGAGACCGGATTTTGACTCTATTGCGTCGATGTTTTGAGTGTATACACGCAAAAGTCTCCCGCGGTCGTCAAGGAGGCGAAGAAGCTGGTGGAAGGGAGTGGGACTCGCCGCCTGGGATAGCTCGGATAACTGAGCGATCATTTGACAAAACAACGAGGTTGTGTGCTCTGACTATGAAGGATTGTGAGCATGAATCGCGCATACTGTGGGTGCAACACAGACGGGGAGCCGTGGGGTCAGGAGCAGGCTGGTGTTGACAGGAGGATTCTCCACAAGCCAGACGGCATGGCAAACACGATGAGAGGAAGGGCTCACATTAAACACGGATGCATCAAAGAGATCCTTTCCAGAGGTGAGGCCCTCTTTGGGATTGTCCCGCTTTAGAGTCTGGAATAAACCGGTGGGGGATCGGAAGTCCGGTATTCCTGCTTGGACAGAAATGCCCGCACCTGGGACACGATTGTTGGTGTTCCGAATGAACCCGGGCACTATCAGTCGAGGGGGACGTACCACAGACGACGACCAAGCGTCTCGCCTTCAGGATCGCCCTGAGAGCGTTGCGCAGATGGTGGGAGACATCATCTGGATGTACGAGGAACGGAGGGGAGGAGGGAGGAGGGTGATTCTGGTCGAGGGGGACAAAAAGAGTCATTAAGGGCCTTGTGCGATGTGACCAAGGACCAGTTTGTGAACAGGTTGAAAACGAAGAGGGGGGTCTCCTTAACCGAGCTACTAACTCACTCCTGCCTTCAAGTGGCGCGGGAACTCGCCCAGTCCGCACTCTCCACGACCGCCAAGCTCCACTTGCTTTGTGCCCTTTGCTTTATCGCACTGGCGCTACGTAGATAGCGATATTCAGAGTATATAACCCTCAACATACATGGCTTCTTTCAGCACCCCAATATGTCTGATCTCTGCACCCCGACCCACACCCTCACCCTCTGCGTAGCCCACTACTGGCGCGGCCGTTCGTCCGACGGCCAGCGCATGCCCCTCCACTGGGCCCTCTTCCTCATCTCGAATGCAACCCTACGGTCACTGAGTACAAGCAGCTCTGGCAGAGACGCCGCAGAGCAGGTCGACCACTGGGGCACGTGCTACCAAGCCATCGGCAACACCGACACCTTCACCTACTCCCGGACAGAGTACGAGTGCATGGAAATACTCGCAGATGCCTACAGGGGTTGTCTCCCCCTTGGCAATATTGATCTCGCCCGAACAGCCGAAGTCGAACGCATGATGCAGCAGGTGGTCGTGCATCGTGGCAAAGAGGACTGGAATTGTCAGAACTGGGTGCTCGCAGCAGTTGAAAAGCTCAGGGCAGATGGCTTGTTGCCACCGCATATTTCTTCAGAACACATCCGCGGCAGGCTCGAGGACATTCTGCGCAAGTGGAAGTTATAAGTACATAGAGTACCATGCGATACGGTGCCGTTTCTTTTCTCTTCTTTCCTTACTCGAGCCTGACCATCGAGTTTCCCCATAGCACACCCTTAATCCGAGTCATATGTGCCATAGACCAGAACGCTACCAAGGACAGAGAATCACAGTGGATACTACTTACAATATTTGACAGTATTTGCTAGTCATGTACATGGCATCATAATGCAGATATCTGGTGTTGAATACATTAGGTGTTGGGATGCCAACTCGTACATGCTAGCCTTTGCAGCACCATACCTTTCGTTTGGGCGTCAAGAGGCACAAGCTTGGTCTCACGGGTAACCCGCCCAACGTTGAAGCCAATCCCAGCAGACAAGTATATCAGGATCAAGTCTCGATCGAAGTCAACAAAACGTCTAGCCGTGGCGGTGACCGTCATGCAAGGTCTCGGAGCACGACAAGCAAGTATCGACTATCATCTCGAAATGGCTCGAAGATGTCTCGCACTGTCCACTTTGCCGCATTCACTGTCTAGCAATGACCCACTTCCGACTCAGTGCGAGGAAGTTGTAGAACAACCTCGGCGTGGCAGTCGTATCGCAGCCAAGATCGTACACCTCCGAAACCTGATCGCCGCTCTCGCCCCTGTGCCTGCTACCACTGAAGCTGATCAGTGCTCAGTGTTCGACCGTTTCCGTGCAAGTGTCGAGACACTCTGGAGCGATAGAGGTGAACACGGCGTCCGCTATCGAATGGACTCGCAAGGTTGTCTCGTTCAAGTTCGTCTAGACCCTTCAATGTCCCGCCGTTCAGTGGAATTTTCGTCCACTTCAACACCCCGACATCGTAGAGCAGGTTCTTCAAGAATTTAGATCAGAACTACCTCGTATTTGTATGCAAAGCAATCGGTCGTGCAGGGACATTCAAAAGCCGGTAACGATAGCATACCAGTAGCCCCCTAATCGGTGAAGTCACTTGCCCCGTCGATGTCAACAGAAACTCGTAACCATCAAACGTCTTCTGTCGAAAGCTTGTGGATGTCGATGTTCAGTACTCGCGGTGTAATAGAGCAAGGAAATGGGTCAGGATGCCTATTCAAAGATGTAGATCAAAAAGCAATGGCCACCCCAAAAATACTTACGTAGTTACCCCGGTACTGAAACTTGGTTCAAAATCAAGCTCTCTGCCTTGTTCGTCGAGGGCTTTTGTTATCTTGAGTGCGTACAAAATTGACACCATTCCAGTCCAGATTGAACCATCAGCAAAGTAACGACCCGGACACACGCGTCTGACGAGAAGGGTCGGCGACAGGTTTTAATAGAAGGAAATGTCAAAAATACCTCCCAAAGCCAAAAGCAAGGTTGTCCATAAGGTTGTCTCCGTTGAGCTTCCCATCTACAAGAAATCTTTCAGGTTTGAAGACGTCAGATTCTGGGTAGTCGTTTTCGTTATGATGCATGGCCCTTCAAACAATGTATCAGGATCTGGGAAAGATAACAGATCGTATACCAACCAAACGTTTGCTACCACAACAGATCCTAATATGTGCAGTGAAAGGAAGGTCAATAGATATACTTCGAATTTCATTAAAATCACCTTTCGGGATAAATACATCTTCATAAATGTCATCAGCCGTGGTGCAATGGGGAATCGCTAAGAAAAGGTTAAGAACTGATCCAAGCGTCATGGTCGAAATACTTGCCAAGGGGTACAATGGGATACATTCTCAATATCTCCATCAAAATAGCCTCAACGTACGGCAGGTTCGGCCTGTCATCAAAGTTTGGAAGTCGATTTATGCCAACGACCGCGTTGATCTCTGCCTGTGCCCGCTCTTGTACTTCTGGATGTTGCAACATGGCAAACATGAAGTATTGCAAAGTCGAGGTGGTCTACAAAAAAACTGAGTTGTTACATACATCCACACACATTCAGACTGACGGTTTCTGCACCACCTATAGGATCAAAGTTGATTAACAAACAACTGCAATTTATCCATCACAGTGTAACTCACCTATAATAGCTGTCGCGCATGTATCTTTCGACAATTGAAGTTGCAAAGGATCATCAACGACTTCGGTGCTCGTCAAAAGATCAAACGCCACTGCTGACGCGCTGCTACCCGCGGCCTGCCTTTAATTAGTCCTGATCGTAGACTCGAATGAGTATAAATTTCACCTTGCGTTTCCTAGCGTATTCAAAGGGTTCTGCTATCATCTGCATGGCACAGTTCTTGGAAACTACTGCCTTGCGTCTAAAAAAAGCTCCCGGAAACCACTCTGGCAAGCTGAGAACTGAGATGCTTATCAGCCTGATGGTGGTAGCACACGAAAGGGAACCACTTGCGAAAAGGGAAAGCATCGATGATGGATGCTGTTTCCGGTGTCAGGCTCTCCAAAGCCAGGGTAGTTCCACGGTAGAACAGCTCAACAAGATGGTCACGACCAGGGGCAACTTCGTAGTCGTACACAATTGACATGATCACAGCTGCAGAAAACCTGAACACATTTTCTCCGTTATTATCGTACAGTCGCTTAACTAAGTGACACTCGCCTTTCGATATGCTTGGAAAAATCATGAGGTGCGCTGAGAATATCCAGGATCAGCTGGCGAGCCTTTCTCAATTGAGTAGGACGAAAATCAAGAGCAGCTTCGGCTCTGAAGGCTTGATGAAACATTCTCCTTTGCGACCGCCATCGATCACCATATTGAGCCCAAACAAAGTTGAAGGACCAGCCAAAACTAACAGATCAAATCACAAGTTAGATATACTGATGCAAGAAGAGTGATGACGCACGGATCTACTGTAGCAAGGTAAGGTCTATCCGAGTAAATACGAGACCGGCGATCGAGAAGATCCTTGGCAATTTTCTTCGAGTTGATCACAATCATGTCTTGCTTCACCACGCGAACCATAAATATATCACCTATTGTTACAAGGTGAGCTTCTGACTATAATAGTAGACCAATAAATGACGAGAACGGACCGTAACGAGTAGACCATTCAGCGTATGTGACCCAAGGCTTCTTAGCGTCGATACCGAGGATATTGCCAACGAGGGGGAGAGGAACTGGTCCAGGAGGGAGACGAAAACCTCCGACCATCCGTCGTCGCCCCTTGAGTAAAGTGAGAGCGGAGACCACCACGACGCCAACCGCCACTAATAAAGTTACCTGCGTCGAATTCAAGGACGCGAAAAGAACCATGTCGACCTACGAGAGCGAACGGGGAACGAAACACTAGGTACCGTTTATATAGACCTCAACTTCAGCGAGCGATGGATGGACCCGTCGGATGACTGTGAAATCAACATTGGAAGCAGCGACAATAGAGGCTCCCCTGAGATAACGGGATAGAGAACCTTAAGAAGGCGGCCATTTCCACTGCTAGGGAAAGACTCGAGCTATTGTAACTAGTGGTGGTCCTGATTCAACCGGCGTTCAGGACTTCTCGTAGAACGGACCGTTCAGGACGCGCGGCCCAGGGACCGAACCTAACCCAGGTTTGGGTTTACGTTCTCCTCCTGAACTTTTCTAGTAGTCAGTTCGCCGCCGCAGATTTGAAACGTGCCTGCATTCAAACCTGTCAAGTCCATTTGTGTACCTACTTTCTCGATTCAGCACTCTCACCATTACCGTTGCCGTTCCTTTATCTTCGAGCTTCAAGCTTCTCGTGTAGAGCCACAAAGCATTCGAAGAAATCCACAGCCACGGACCGAAGGTTTTTCGAGACTGAATCACACACCTATACTAGGTGCAGAGTATCACTGTCAGATTCTGGTTCTCTGACTCGTCTGGATTTCTGTTCTTGTCCAGCTTTAATCAAACAAAGAAGACTGCCAATCCCGCATGGGTCGGCCAGCCTGGGCTCGAGCATGTTTGAACTTCGAAGGAAGGTATTGTAGTTGACAACGTGCATGGGCTTCAGCGAAGATCCAGAGTCCGGCCGTGCTCCACACTGAGCCACATGCGTGCCAGTTCCAACTACCTTGGTAACCCCTGGCGGTCCAGAGTCGAAGAAAGACAACTGTGCCTTCTTCGCTAACCTGTTCACACGGCGTTTCTATACATGTTAACGAGTCAACCTGGCTGTCGGTATCTGGACTCTGGAGTTGGCGGATCGACCATACTCGAGCCTCGATCGAAGTCAATGAAACGTCTAGTTGTGGCGGTCGCCGCCGTGCAGGATCTCGGAGCACGACAAGCAAGTATCGACTATCATCTCGAAATGGCTCGAAGATGTCTCGCATCGTCCACTTTGCCGCATTCACTGTCTAGCAATGACCCACTTCCGACTCAGTGCGAGGAAGTTGTAGAACAACCTCGGTGTGGCAGTCGTATCGCAGCCAAGATCATACACCTCCGAAACCTGATCGCCGCTCTCGCCCCTGTGTCTGCTACCACTGAAGCTGATCAGTGCTCAGTGTTCGACCGTTTCCGTGCAAGTGTCGAGACACCTTGTGGAATTTTCGTCCATTTCAACACCCTGACATCGTAGAGCAGGTTCTTCGAGAATCTAGATCGGAACTACCTCGTATTTGTATGCAAGGCAATTGGTCGTGCAGGGACATTCGAAAGCCGGTCACGGTTGTATACCAATAGCCCACAGAGCTTCCGTAATTGGTGAAGTCACTCGCCCCGTCGATGTCAACAAAAACTCGTAATTCAAACGTCTTCCGTTGAAAGCTTGTGGATGTCGATGTTCAACAATCGTGGTATAATAGAGCAAGGAAATGGATCAGGACACCTGTTCAAAGATGTAGATCAAAAAGCAATGGCCACTCCGAAAATACTTACGTAGTTACCCCGGTACTGAAACTCGGTTCAAAATCGAGCTCTCTGCCCTGTTCGTCGACGGCTCTTGTTATCTTGAATGCGTACAAAATCGACATGATTGCAGCCCACATTGAGCCATCAGCAGTGTAACGACCTGGACACACGCGTCTGACGAGCAGGGTTGGCGACAAGATGCAGTTGAGGAGATGTCAAAATTACCTCCCAAAGCCAAAAGCAAGGCTGTCAATAAGCTTGTCTTCATTGAGCCTCCCATCTACAAAGAATCTTTCGGGTTTGAATGCGCCAGGTTCTGGGTAATCATTCTCGTTATGATGCATGGCCCTTCAAAATCATGTATCAAGACGGTCCAGAAATGACAACAGGTTGTGTACTAACCAAATATTTGCCACCATTGCAGATCCTACCATGTATAGCGAAAGGTGAGTCAACAGATATACCTCATATTTCGTTATATTATCACCTTTCGGGATAAAAAGATCTCCATAAGTGTCGTCGGCCGTGGTACCATGGGGAATAGCTAACAAGAACTTAAGAATCGATGCAAGTGTCGTGGTCGAAATACTTACCAAGGGGTACAACTGGATACATTCTCAACGTCTCCATCAAAATTGCCTCGATGTACGGCAGGTTCGGCCTGTCATCAAAGTTTGGAAGTCGATTTGTGCCAACGACCGCGTTGATCTCTGCATGTGCCCGTTCTTGTACTTCCGGATGCTGCAACATGGCAAACATGAAACTTTGTAATGCCGAGGCGGTCTACAAAAAACTAAGTTGTTGCATACATTCACAGACATTCAGACTGACGGTTTCTGCACCAGCTATCGGATTAAGATTGATTAACGAATCACTCCGATTTACCCCTCACCATATAACTTACCCACAAAAGCTGTCGCACATGTTTCTTTCAATAATTGAAGTTGCGAAGGATCATCAACGTCTTTGGTGCTCGTCAAAAGATCAAGCGCCACTGCTGATGCACCGCTACCCGTGGCCTGCCTTTAGTTAGTTCTGACTGTAGACCCGAATGAGTACAGATTTCACCTCGCGTTTTCTAGCGTATTCAAAGGGTTCTGCTATCATCTGCATGGCACAATTCTTGGAAGCTACTGCCTTGCGTCTAAAAAAGGCACCCGGAAACCACTCTGGTAGGCTGAGGACTGAGATGTTGATTAGCTTGACGTGGTAGCACAAGAAAGGGAACCACTTGCGAAAAGGGAAAGCACCGATGATGGACGCTGTTTCTGGTGCCAGGCTCTCCATGGCCAGGGCGTTCCCGCGCTCAAATAGCTCAACGAGATGATCGTGATCGGGGGCAACTTCGTAGTCGTACACAATTGACATGATCACAGCTGCAGCAAACCTGAACATATTTTCTCCGTTAGTGCGCTACACTCGCTTAACCGAGCGATACACGCCTTTGGATATGCTTGGAAAAATCATGAGGTGCGCTGAGAATATCCAGGATCAGCTGGCGAGCTTTTCTCAGCTGAGTGGGACGAAAATCAAGAGCAGCTTCAGCTCTGAAGGCTTGATGAAACATTCTCCTCTGTGATCGCCATTCATCACCATATTGAGTCCAAGCAAAGTTGAAGGACCAGCCAAAACTAACAGATCAAATTTCAAGTTGGATATACTGATGCAAAAAGAATGATGACGCACGGATCTCTTGTAGCAAGGTAAGGTCTATTGGAGTAATTGCGAGATCGGCGATCGAGGAGATCTTTGGCAACCTTCTTCGAGTTGATAACAATCATGTCCTGCTTCAGCACGCGAATCATAAAGATGTCACCTGTTGCTACAAGGTGAGCCCCTGGTTATCACGGTAGACCAATCAAAGAAAAGAGCGGACCGTAACGAATGGCCCATTCAGCGTAGGTGATCCAAGGCTTCTTAGCGTCGATACCGAAAATATTACCAACGAGGGGGAGAGGAACTGGTCCAGGAGGGAGACGAAAACCTCCAACTATCCGTCGTCGCCTCTTGAGTATGAGAGCGGAGACCACCACCACGCTAACCGCCACCAAAGTCTGTATCGAATTCAAAGACGCGAAGCGAGCCATGTCGATCCACAATGGTGAATGGGAACGAGACACTACGCACCGTTTATATAGACCTCAACTTCAACGGGTCATGGATGAACCTGTCAGATGATTGTGAGATCAACATTGGAAACAACGGAAGCCGGTGGTTTCCAATGCCAAGGACTCGAGCTATTATAAGTCGAATAGGAGTCGGGCTCGCAGGCCGATAGCCAGCTGGAAGTCATGAAAAGAAAGAATGCTAGCGCTGGCAAGTGTTCCGGCTTCACATATGTAGGCTGTAACTTACCATACCGGGTAGTCTGGTGACCAGGCCGATGGACGTGTGATCAATAACTACTAGATTCTTGTGCGGCTAATTGCAACTGTCCTGATCTAAAAAAATGTTGTGGTGGTGGCTGCAGACACTACCAAAATCTTAGTGGGCCAAGTAAAAGTGGATGACTGTGGTATGTCAGCGGTCACCCCTCGCAGGAACAGCGGCAGTGCGTAGTAGGGCCGCAAATGAGTGAGAAAAGGAAGCAGAACATCAACTTTCATATCATGTTCTCCGCGAGTAAGAGTGCCAAGTCCGATAACGCTGTGCGCGCATTTTGCTGACCGCCCAGGCTATGACCAAATCTGGTAGGTGTCTAAGCGATATCTACTGATATCACATCGCTTATTCCTCTGCACTCTCACCATCACTGTCCATGCCATCGGCATTCCCATGACTTTGTTCGTCGATCAGATCTCTATCAGTTCCCTCATGCCCCATTAAACTGGAGTCACTGAAGTAAAGCTACAGTACGAAGGTTTGATGTACTAAGTTGCTTATATAAGCATAGGCTATACTTGCATCTCATATGATATTCCAACACCCCCACTCAGAAAGGATGGGGTAGTCAAAGTATAAAGAGAAGAAGTAAAATAAAGTTGTACCTGCAAGAAGTTTCCTGGCATTGTGTCCGTGCAACATTTATGCATTGTAACGTCGTCCGCACAGGGGTTGCGTCCGAGTGGTGTCCATATATGGTAATTGCGGGCTCGCGATCTGGATCCCTGAGTCTCCACGTGCAGCGTCGTGCTCTGCCATCGCGCGCGCTGTTGGGAGGTTTCCTCGTCATCTATACTCCATATACGATGTTTCCGATTCGTCTAATAAGGTATTGATGCGACCGTCCGATTCGGTATGTATAGTTAGATCTTCGCTCGAGTTCGATTGACTCTTGTAGCTTGGGATTTGAGTTCCCCTCGTCGACATGGTGGGTTCACGGGATTGGTGGGCCATCTGGGGTGCTTGCTGGGTGATTGAGATGGTTCAGGTACGCTACTTGTCCTGCGTTGATTCGCCTCGTATTCAACTAGCAGCTTCGTTTCGACTTGTCTCAAGTCGCGGCGTGCGCTACTTGTGACACCATGCGCCTCTCGCCCATATGGCTTCCTGGCCTTCTATAACGACTCGATGCGTCGCTGCCCTGCTTCGTATGGCCTCTAGAGCATCCTGAGTTGTCATGGAAGTCGCCCAGTATGATCGCTTCATCGTCTGGCTCACTCGGCTCGTCTTAAGCCCTAGGTGAATCTTCTTCAATTGACTCCTTGGCCCCAAATGTTCTTGGACATGTTCTGACGTGTCGTCCAGCTCCTTTGGGCCTCCTTATCGCCTTCGGATACTCCCGACACGTCCGTTTCATGGTAAGTGGGTGCGATATCGCAGCCCCCAAGCCCTTTCTACTCCTCGAGCTCGACGTTCGGGAGTTATTCAGTTGGATACGATGGAAAAACTTCAACTTCCTGTGATGCCCGATATCTATTTTTCCAAGTACGGGTTCTGGCTACAATGAAGTTGTACATTATTAATCATTTTTCACTGTTTGTCAGGGTCTTGAGTCACCTTCTGGTCATGTGGGTTGAATGAACCTCCATGAGGCTAGTACGCGCCAACTTTCAAGACGCGCGAGTGCCGTAAAAGCCTAGATAAGGCCGGCCACATTTCGCTGATGAGCCTATTTGGATCGAAAGGTCCCCATGAGAACCACCGGGCAACGTTCCTCTCTTCATTACCCATCAAGCCTTTATATAGGCGATCCACAGCATTCACCTGCGTGAGTCGGACAATCTCAATCACCACGTCGATGTACCAGAGTGGTTACCTATCGCATGAGGGAGCATTCTACTTCGTGCGCCTGCCAGTGTTTCCATGTAGATGTGCAGGAACGACTTTGCATAAATAGGGATTTCACGAAGGTCAGGAGATGTGTATCCTTTGTCAACAAGTATCATCAGGTGCATGGTCACAAGAAATCTGCTGACTCACCTCGACGCTGACTATTGCCATTAGGATCCATCGCTTACCTGACAATAAATAGCCGTCGGTGACAACGAGCGAGAACTCACCTCATATCCGGCCCGTCGGCATAAAGCATACTTGCACAAAGGGTCATCAGACACGACAAGGCAACTCTAGGATAGATGCATCATACTACAGGGACAGGAACTCGGACCCGAATAAGAAACAGGAATTAAGGAACGACAGGTCCATGCTTTGTAATTGCACGAACATACACAACTCAGCCCGTTATAAATCCTGCGGGAAAGTCGAGATTGGCAGATGTAAAAATAGCAAGAATGGGAGGTAGCACACGACATGCTTGACAATCCGGTGCAATGCGAAGAAAAACAAAACAAAACAAAAAAGTACAAGTGAAAGACAGTACGGAAACGGTCATTGTACAGAGAGTGCAGAGGCGATTATTGGATCCGTGATATCATTACATGACTTGGCCAGACATGTGAGGGCGGGAGAGGGATGCGGTTGAGCTAACTTTCGAAAGATCTGGTACAGATAGTCATGAGGGGAAACATGGCAGAAGAATGGACTGACCTGAAGATAGCAATCCATAGGTTGGACACCATTCAAGGCCCACTTTCCATCGATGATGATGAACGGTACGCCGTTGACGCCGTTTGCTCTAGCAGCCTCGATCATCTTTTCCACGCTATCTAGAGCTTCTGTGGATTTGAGAAACTCGATTGCCTTGAGGGCGTCTGAGCAAAGGGAAGTGTGAAGTACTGGAAAACATACCCTCCCTCTATTCATGAGGCCAACCTTGACGGCAACATCGGCGAGAAAGTTGTCGCTGCTGATATCCTCACCCTTTGCAAAGCCCGCGTCGAAGATGAGAGAATTTAACTGTTGCTGCATTGCCTGACCGCCGACCTGATAGGCTTTCACAGAGAGCCTGTGGGCTTGGGTTGACCGACATACTATGCCATCTTCCGCCCTAGGTGTGAGGGATTATCGTTATTCGGGAGAGGAAATGATTGGTAAGTCCAAGAGAACGGACATTTTCAAGCCGGCTCTTTGGGCCATGTCTGTTGCGACTTTCCATTTTGCCTCTGCCTGCTCCTTGCCAAACTTTTTAGCAAGATAGGCATTGCGACTGAAACCCTTGTTGGCGTCGATGGTGTAGAGAGAGGACGAACACATGAGAGTGAACGGACGGAATTCGACGTCGAAACGGATGGGAAGGTCATGGCAGGCTTCGATGGCATCATGGAGGGACTTGTTCGCTATGTAGCAGAAGCTGCAGATCTGGGGGAAGATGAGAAGGGACGTGGCGAAAGAGGGAGAGAGGAGACGGACATAGTCGGATATGACGATGATTTTGACGACGCGACGAGACTGATTTGAGTCTGGTTCTGGCATTATTTGTTGGGGGGGAAGTGGAAGGGGGAGAGGAAAGAGCGAACCCGGAACGGAGAAGGAGTACGGGGGAAGTGCATGGATGGGGACCTGCCTTTCGATAATATAGCCAGCCGATTTCCTCAGCATCCACCGCATCTGTCAGCATCCCCTGTGACTTGCTAATTCAGTAGTATATTCCCACGATTACACCTCCAATTTCCCATGCTTAGCAACTATCCTACAAACCACTCTAGAAATTAGAATATCGAGTTCACGAGCTCACTTCCGATCGCAGCACCTGAATGTATCCCAGTCAGCAAGGCTCACTACTCTCTCACACTCTACTCACCAGCACCAAAACCTGCACCACCAGCCGCAGATTGCGCCATCTGTGCAAGTGTGTCACTTCCCATCAAACCATCACCCGGCCCCACTTACTATCTGTCCCAGTCCTCCAAACTTGCTCTTCTTTCCTGCCCCTTGCTGTGGCACCGGTTGTGGTGTCGCCGGGCCAGCAGGCGGTACATAAGAATAGTTGACTGCACCCGGTGGCGGTCCAGCGGGTGGACAGTATCCGACCGGAGGCGGGTAATGTGTCTGTGGCGGTGCAAGGGGCGACGGGTGTGGTAGCGCAGGAGAAGAATATCGCGGCTCTTCAGGTCCTTTGAAATGGACGGACGTCACCGACTTGCGTGGCTCTGGCACCAAGATCGGGGACAAGCTTCGAGGTGGCAGCTTTTCCACGTAGTTGGACGGGAACAAGCCTTGCTTTCCCGATCGATTGCGACCCGTCCACCAGTCTGTGTTCGTCTCCGTGATGACCTCTATGACTTCTCCTGTTTCAAACGACAAATCGTTGGGATCCTACAACTTCTCGTCAATAGCGCACACGACACGTGCAAAACGCCATCGTACCTCGCTAGACCACCCCCAGATCGCCCGTGCTTCCACTATTCGCGGAACAGGTGACATACTCAAACACCGCGTCTGTTGCGTCAGCGACACGACCGATGATTCCTCAGAGTGTCTCTCAGCGCGCGCAGAGAGCCGTGACAAGATCTCTTCTCCATCGGTCTCCGAGATCTGCTTATGAGCCATGAGTAATTCGACATTTTGCCTAGTTTGAGCGAGTATGTATGCAAAGAGGGAATGAGACTCGACCATGCTGGCAGGAGTGGTTCGCGCAGAAGACAACTCAGATTGGATTGGGCTTGCTGTTTATACTGGGGCAGCCGTACGTGACAGTGCAGCATGCTCGATTACCTCATGTAACCTGCGCCATCTCGCGTAGAGGGGTGTATGTACAAGTCGTGTCCCGTCTTACAGGTCTTCAAAGTGGGACCGCAGACCTCAGAGACTCTGAACGCAGCGAGCTGTCAATCCCGTTGGAAGGTGAGACGTACTTGATGAAAATTTCGTGTCACCCCCCCACTTACCCGGGCTCATCCCCACCCAAGCTACGCTCTTACCACCAAGATGACAAATATCGCCCTACGCAGCGCTACTATCGAGTCACAACATTGATGCCCCTTGCCTTCAAGCGCAAGTGACTCGTGTAGAACGCTGCCGTTTCTCTACATGGTACCCTATTGTATTTGTGGTGGCCAGTGACAAAGCGCCCTTGGCGCTGACAAAAAGTCCCCTTGGTGGGGGATAAATATCGAGTGCTCAGACAGTCCTGACCAATCCCTCAGTTCCCAATGTCTACTCCCCGGATCCATCTCGTCTACGTAGGTGTCGGTTATGCTCCAATATCGATGATGTTTGATGATTTCTCATTGGCTTCCAAAGGGCGCCGGCAGCTTTAGTATTGCACCGCCTTCCCCCGCGAATTCAGGCGCTCGCTGTAACACCACACACGATGCCCAGACCATCATCGATGCATATGTTGGCTTTCACACCGTCGATTCCCCTCTGGTTATCGATACTGCACGTGCTTATGGAGCTGGCACTTCTGAACAGATGCTCGGTCAAATCGACATCAAGACATGCAAAATTGACACCAAGTGCGTGATTGCCGAATTCCTCCGTGTTTTTGGGCTCAATCTAGACAATGACAGGATCTACCCAAGCGCGGAGTTCCCTGCCACCCTGACCGTCCTCCGTGCACGCCTGCAAGAATCCGTCATAGCGCTCGCACCCCACAAGATCCGTACATTGTATCTCCATGCCCCTGACCGTTCTGGCACACCAATTGAGGAGACACTGATTGCGATCAACACCTTATACAAGGAAGGGCATTTGTCAGTGTTGATATTGCGAGACATCCTCGATGACTAAATCATGATGATAGCGAAGAATTCGGGCTGAGTAACTTCAACGCGTGGGAGGTAGCAGAAATTGCTACTCTTGCGTTAGAACGCGGATGGTTGAAGCCCACTGTGTACCAAGGGCTTTACAATGCGCTCGAACGCGGAGTCGAGCTTGAGCTCTTTCCATGCCTGCGCAAGTTTGGCATGAGATTTTATGCTTACAGCCCACTTGCGTACGTGGGCGATATTTGAGGGGCACGCCAACATGCTGATTTCTGCACACACATTACAGGAGTGGTCTTCTTACGAACAGGTTCCTCTCAGCCAAAGACATGGAGGCACCTGGTGGTCGCTTTGACGCGAGTGTGTCTTGGCTCGCGGGCATGTTGCGAGACCAGTACGAACCGCTTCTTCCCACAGTGTTGAAGTTGAAAGAGGGCCTTGTGAGCCGTCCATTCCCATGATTACAACGCGTTCTACACTGACCACTGCTCGTCAGGATGCGCAAGGGATTGCTCTCCCTAATGCCGCTCTACGATGGCTCCAACACCACTCGGGGCTCAAGCCAGAGCATGGGGACGCGGTGATCATAGGAGCGAGTAAGATTTCGCAGTTGCAGGCGAACCTGCGCGATAGGTGAGCCTGGTCGAGCCCCGCGAATCTACCGAGTGATGACATGGTTCGTAGTGTGGATGGCCCCTTGCCCGAGTCTGCTGTCAAGTTGTTTGAGGATACATGGGCCGCGAACAAGGGAATTACGAGGCATTACGCATTCTGATGCTTGACTAAAATAGAACAAGCCTATGTCGAGTGAAAAAGGTGTATTTTATGGATGGTATCAAATCATCTGACCAGTGCTGGAATGATACATGTCTATGATCTGAGTTGCTGTGTGAAGTTGGTGTGGCGTTATTTGGTATTTGGGGTTATAAGGCTTAGATTAATTGTCCTGTGCGACTAATATCTGCATCTTTCCCTCGTCTTCCTCTTTTCCCCATCTTCCTCCCTCCCCAGTGCTTTCTTCCTTTTCGCTGTCCATTATCTTTTCGCGCCAAGTGTCATGTCCAGAGTACGCCACTCTACTCCTCGTCTCTTCCCAGCGTTGACTCCGACGCCAGGCACAATTCCTAAGAGAGTACAAGCTTGTTGTCGTCGGTGGTGGTGGTGAGCATCCTCCACTTAGTCTCGGACGTTCTCTCAGCAATCCATGATTCAGGTGTCGGGAAATCCGCCTTGACCATCCAGTTCATCCAAAGCCACTTCGTCGACGAGTATGACCCAACTATCGAAGGTACCTTCTTTGTCCTCTGTCTTTCTTTTCTAATCACGCTTTCATTCCCATGTCCCCAGATTCATACCGCAAGCAGTGTGTCATCGATGACGAGGTCGCGCTGCTCGACGTTCTGGACACTGCTGGGCAAGAGGAATACGGGTACGTCCGCTTTGTGTGAGTCGCGTCGCTCAAAGAATAACCAACGTCTACGGCACACAGGGCCATGCGCGAACAGTATATGCGCACAGGCGAAGGTTTCCTCCTCGTCTACTCCATCACGTCGCGTAACTCGTTCGAGGAAATCAATACCTTCCACCAACAGATTCTTCGTGTCAAGGACCAGGACTCATTCCCTGTCATCGTCGTAGCCAACAAGTGTGATCTCGAGTATGAACGTCAAGTTGGCATGAATGGTACGGCGACTCGTTCTTCCCACTGAGACCCTCACCTGACATTTACTTGCCAGAGGGCCGTGACCTCGCCAAGCATTTCGGCTGCAAATTCATCGAGACTTCGGCCAAGCAGCGCATCAACGTCGACGAAGCATTTAGCAATCTCGTGCGTGAAATCAGGAAATATAACAAGGTAAAATTGCCGCTGCGCCGATATCTCACTTGGTGCCTGACACATCAACGTAGGAACAACAAACCGGTCGACCCGTCATGGCCAACTCGGGCGCAGGTGGACCTGGTGTGTATAGTGCCAAGGATTCGGGCGACGGTGAACATGGTGGATGCTGTGGTGGTTGCGTGGTCGTCTGACATCTGGGCACCCTTTGGAGTCATTTTTCCGTCTTCCGGTGTTTTTCTAGCTACTACCGCTCCACCCTACTTCTAACCCGCTTTTTTTTCCTTTGGGGATTTTGTACATTCCAGGCAGTCACCTTCGTTAGAGGTCCGCATTTTATCATCTCCTAGTTACACAGGATTGCACTTGTACATATAGCTTATGCTTCTCTATGCACATTAAAGTGCGAGCAAAATATCTTTCATGCCAAGTAAATGTAGCTAGCACAACAGTACAGAATGGAAGCAGTATGATCAACCAACGTAAATGCTGTTCATGCGCCTTGAGAAGGATCTTTCGCGAGCACTAGCCATACAGTTGACTATTAGGGGGAGTTACCGATTCAGAGGTGGTAACTCACATGGGGGTCTAGACACGTCCTCCTCGTTGACAGCTCTTATCGAATGAACTCCGAGGTCATAACATCCTGACACTCCACTATTGCCTCCCAACATTGAAATACCGACAGTTCGGATCCGTTGGCGAAACATGGTTATCTGATGTTGGACCAGTTCGCCAGTGTTTGTAAGAATGAAATTATCAAGCGGGATCTGTCACGAACATGTCAGCGAATGTACGGGCACGAGAAGCAGGAAAAAAAAAACGCTGTGGAACGTACAAAAATGTCTTCCCAGCCCCCGTCATTCCGTTTGAAATATAGGCGGTGCTGCCAAAGGTCGGTCGTGACGGGGCCGTCCGTCTGCAAGTTCACGTAGTAGGAATTTCTTGTCCGAGGATCTCCACCGAGACGTAATCGCAACCCGAGGTATTGATGGTTCGACACGTCGTCGCATATCTCCCCAAACAACGATGGTCGCAGCTAAGAAATCGAAAAACCAAAAAAAAGGGCTACCCATCACCATTCGCTTTATCACGAACAGGACGGCCGTCCCTCCCCGCAACAGAGAAAGGGGGAGAGGGGGTCCATTCTGACACTTCAATGCGTACCTTTGTTCTGAACCCTGCATAACCGCCTCGAATCCTCCCTTGAAACTCTGGACGAACCGCCAGCTTCATCTCCCCCCAAAAACGAGCGGTAGCGGGACTTCCGCTACCCTTGGTTCGTTCCGGAGACTCGTCCAGCGCGAAATGGAGAGTGGAAGTACCGCCAATGTCTGCGTCGCATCCGGTTGCGATTTCTTTGACGTCTTCTTGTGTGTGTAGTTTTAGGAGAGTGATGGGTGCTCGGTTGGGAGGGTTCGCGCCTTCCATGCGGAGGACTGCGAGTGGGTCGAGGGGTCAAATTTCATTGCACGGGCATAGGGAGGGAAAACTGGACGTGCTTTTGACAGCGCCATCGGCGAGGTGTTTCGTGGACCTGTTGAGATATGCACTGAGGTGCGAAAGTGCCATGAACTTTGGGTTCGTGTTACTTAACCGGGTCGAGTCAACGTCGTTTGCGAAGGAGTGGCAACTCACACGAGCAACGACTATATATTAAAGCTATAATTTAACCCATAAATAATGCAACGAAGTACCAGTAGTATGTCCAAGAAAAGTCCATCAAACAAAACTGTCGTGGGGTGCAATCACTATCGTAGAGGGTTCGCTATTGCGAGACATCGGGGTCAACATGTTCGTGAAGTGGGCCGAAGGATTGATTGGGTGGAGAAGCATTTCGGGATGATGATCGTGAGAGCCTGGAGGAGTTGACTGTCTGGTCACCACCTCCCCCATATCCGATTGATTGTCCAGTACCACCCCGGGGACGACCACATCAGCTACCAGCCGCCGGTATGCTTCTTGGTTCTCCGTCTCCACGGAATGGCTCATCGTGTATCCAGATTCTTGTGACCAGACGGTACTCATGGTCATGTAACTCAGAGCCTGCAGGCGTCGCGGAGTGATGGGGCAGGGACCGACAGTGTCTTGTTCATCACTGCTCGGAGGCTCTGGGATTTGTGGAAGTGGCCGAACCTTGCCAACCTGCACTATCTCAACCGAGTCGCTGTCGTTACTGAGCATCATTGTCGGACCAGAGGAATAAAAGGAAGAGGGTCGGAGATGTGATTCGCCTGCATTGTTAGAACTCCAGGTATTGACCTCAAGCTGAGGAGCCGAAAAACGTGAGAGGTTCAACGCGGGCGGAGCTTTGGATTTGAAAGCTGGCTCCTTCGTCCGATTCCTAGAGGCATCGGTATCTGCTATCGGATGGAACGAACATTTCTCATCCTGGGTCGATGGCTCCTGCCGAGTGTTTCCCGTCACGAAGGGAACACGGGGAGGGCGAGGGGGGCGAGGAGGACCAAGGCTAGCCGTGCGTGATGGGGAATCAATGATTATCTCGGATTGAACGTTAATGTCTTGTCTCTTGGTGTTGCTTTGCGGCAAAATGACGCGGGGGTATCGACTAAGCTCTTCGGGGGGTATGACACCGTGGAATACCACAGGAGGAGCCACCTTTGCCCGAGTGTACTCGTACGATGGGATCGCGGGTTGCAAACTGAACGTGGGCTGTGGGACGATCGGTGATTCACCAGACGCGTCGTGTCCAAAAGTCTTCACCGTTTCTGCCACAACTCTGGCTGCACGAGAACCTTGGTACACAGGACTAATGACATGAAATGTGTTGCAGAGCAGAACAACGTTTACGAAGCCTGTAAAGTTATTATTTTGACGATCATCACAACACCTGCTAGAACATACCCAACATGAAAACACATACATCGGCAAAGACACTCGCAGCAGAGGGTACTGGGTGCCCTGCATACGTGAGAATGTGTGTGATGCAGAAGGGTAACGACAAGAGCACAAATGCTTTACGATGGTCCAAAATGAGTGCTTTGGACTATGAAAGTCGAACAAGTTCTTACCAAGAGGGAACCTTTTTGAAAATATTAGTACATTTCCGATCATGGAAAGGGAGAGGTCCCACCAGAACATGGTCCGTATGATCATGCAGATAAATTTACGATACTCTTCGGATCTATCCTCTCCTTGTTGACTGGTTGAGTTGGGATCTCGTAGCCTTTGTGCGCTGTTCACGCATAGCTTCCCACGCAAGACGATAAATGTAACAGAATAGACCACGGTTGATACGAATGCACCGAGGATGATCTTTGTTATTCAAACAGTAAGATGATATCACTTCTCAGTTATAAACAACCATACTGGGAGTGCTTCGAGGGCGAATATACCCTTTGGATAAGAGGGCGTGATGCCGCAAGAGGTTCCGGCTGGACCATATACGTTGCTCTTCCACAGAGGGGCTAGGGCTTTTCAAAATCACTTTCAGTACGCAAGAACCTAGTCGGTTCAGATTTTCTCACCAGCGACACATGCGACTGTCCATCCAAGAGCAACAAATACCGAGCTGCGCCAACGGGCTGGACGTATATGGAACCCTAGTGAGCTGAGGGTGTGCACACCAAGTGCGGCCGTAAACCAGCAGGTACCCCATATGCCGATTTGCATCAATAACGCTGTGCTATGTCTTGAGTGTGGGGTAATTTGGTGCACGAGGATGTATCTCACCTTGTGCTGAACACGTTGATCCTGAACAAACTCCTAGGTTATCATTGATGGCACAGACAGCTAAGTTGCTTACCTTGACTCAATCCAGAACGCGATGCCCAACTGAAATCAATCAACCCAGCAGCGCTAATGAACGTATTACTGAGAATAAGGCATCCAGCATAGTGGCCAAGCTGAGTACGGAAGAACAGCATCTCTGGCGGCCATGATGTGTTATTGTCACGTTTAGAAAACAGTATTATAGCGAGTCGAATTGTTCGCAAGGCTATAAATGCGAGCGCCAAAGTTGATAACAAAGCAAACATCGCGATAACCTAAAATGTGATGTTTTCACACTTCACCATTCCTGAACGGATAGAAATTTGCACTTACAATGGCTCCTCGGCGCTGGGATGTTGAAAGAGGTTCGAAGGTCATGACAATAGTACTCGTCCCATTCAGACTCATTTCGTTCCTATGATGCGATACAGTCCCCCGAACGAATAAAAAGGGATTAAAAATACCAGAAAAGACGAAGGAAATGAAAGAAAGTGCGTGGACGAATGTTACCGGTCTAGCCGTCAAAGGTACCTCCCAGAGGTAAAGGTGAAACAGTCCGCAGAGGAATTAAGGGAGGCGGTGGGTGGTGTGAGGGAAAGAACCTCCAAGGGCTGTTTCGCTCTGAGGCGCACACTTACATAGCATTTCTGTTCTGCGGCGCCGGGTGGATTTGATAAATTGTCTGGAGACATGATGATTGATGATAACCTGTGCGAAACTGGTCAATGCGGCTGGCGACAATCAAGCGCCGACACAGCCTGAGGCGGCTATTAAGGGGCGCGTTATCTCTCATAAGTTATTGTACAACCACATCACCTTCGGTTTCGTTCCAGCATTCAGCAGTAGTTTTAGCATACAATACAGTTATTCCTACTTCTTGGTGAAGAACTTGGCTATCCCCTTTGGTTCCATTACTTTCTTCCGCTTAGGTATCCTCGACCGCGACATGGGCTGGCTAGGTTCCTGGGCATCAGAGCCTCTTGCCAAGTCTTGGGCAAAGTGAAAATCATCATGCTCCATGCGCAACTTGGCTAATGCAGCAGCGCGATCTACTTCTGCGTGGTCCGTATCACTCTCGCAAATAGAGATTCGTTTGTTGCAGCGTTCGCAGACAAAAGAGGTCGAGGAAGCCGGCCCGGGTATTTCCGTCATAACTTGTATGGGATGCGCTTCGAGAGGTACTCCGTCGCTGCTAGACCGGACGCGTTTAAGAAGGGGACGAGGAACTTCCTTCGGCTTAAAGAATCCTTCGATAAATTGTTGGCCGGTCTCAGCTGTCTCGATGCCCGTGAACGCAAGCTGTATTGCTGTTACGTTGAGGTCCTTCGTGTTCCCAGTGAGTTCTTTCCACAACTTGTCGGCAGCCGTCGCTATCACATCGACCGTCACGTCCTGAGTAAAAGGGAACGCAGACTGCTTTGACCTCGAGGCTTCATATCCTATATTGATGGTCAGTAGCTTGCAAACCCTATATGAGGGGGCAAACCTTTTCGAGTATGCAAAACAATGGTTTTGGGCCATAAAGTGGGCATCTCTTCACGTGCCTCCTTGAGCCTGAGAGCAAGCTCGGCGGCTAAGACGCGTAGCCACTGATGCCCATCGGCAGCTTTTGTGACAGGAGTCGGAAGATTCTTGGACGCAAGCATGCTCTTAAAAAGCGCAGATTTCTCTTTCACTATGACAGAAATGAGGGCGAGAAAATACCAGGATGTGTTGGAATACCCAACCTTCGGATCTATCAATACCTCTGGACGCCCTCTTTGAGCAATGATAGTTTTACTGGACGACATTGATTACCCACCGCAGCAGCTCATAAACCCACAAAGCATTGTCACCGAATTTGTTCTGCATTTCATCTGATTTCCTCGCGTTACTGGAGAAGCTCAAACAGTGGCCCACAAGTATACCTAGAGATACTGCTCTATAATGCAAAGTTGAGGAAGATTAATCAATCAAATGCCAAGTAGTGAACCTACAGAAGATCACCAACTGTCGAGACATCATATTCTTTTGCAAGGGCATCACCGAGTTTACCGCCCAGGAATCGGATCTAGAAAATTTCTCAGACTTGAGGTGGTTCTAATCGTTTTCGGCATACCTTTTGAAAGCCGATAGGACGAAGGTAAGCTGGTATAGCACTATTGCGCAATATGCTCTACAGGGTCCATCAGAATGACTTTTTCTTTCAAACTGTGGTTTGAGCATCACCTGGCTGTTCGGCTTCTTGTAAGAAGCAGTGAGCTAGGAGCGAATGTGAATCCGAATGAACAATTATTGGATGACCAATGTTTGATCATGTGGACTGACTTTGGCGAGAAACTTGTTTCGAGATATTCCCTAATAGGGGGGTAAATTCATGGCGGGGTCAAAGTTGCATGTCAGAGCGAAACGAACCGCTGACATGGTATATCCGAGGTTCTCGTGGACTTCTCTTCTAATCTTAGCCATCAGTTCCGCGGCAATGGATAATGCGACATCATGCCAAGTGCATGTCACGTCATCTTCTGCAAAGTGAGTCTCTTCACCGTCGTTTTCTTCTGCCGGATGTATGGGAATGAGTTCACCAAGGTTATTCCAGTCAATGGGAGAGGGTGGAGGTAATGGGCTATCGACACCTTGAGGCGCATCAGGAGGTACTTGTGCGAGGTGGGGAAAGCGCTCCAGCAGCACCTCCCGGACGGGCCGAGTGAAGTCAATGAAAGCTTCGTCGATTGATGCCTTTTCTTTCATGGTGATGAGTGATTGAGTCTGCCGGGGATATGCATGGTCTCACCTATTTCCCCGCTTGGAAGGGCTTGTTTGAACAGGTAGATGATCTTGTTGCTTTCACGCCGGTATAGGTCGAGAGAAACCTTGCACATAAACAATCAGGCCAAAGAACACATGGATTTGTTATCTTTGGTGACCTCAGGACGTCTAAACAATATTTGCGGGCATACCTTGTGTGTTCGTGTATCGACATCAGACCAATATCCTGGTTCCTTCTCGCCCTCCTTGTAGGTGGCGACATGGACAGCTACTAGATTCGGACATTTCTTCTTGGCGTCCTTTATCTTGTCCATGCGCGATATGCCGAATTTGCGGGCCGGATAGCTGACTGCGATGAGGCTCTCCCATTGTTGTACTACAAGGGGTACACTAGGGTCGAGGCCTAGTCTGACCCGTTCGCAGGCTGCATAAAACGCATCGCTATCGCAGAGTGCAACGACCCGTAGGGGGTCTTTCACACCAAGATTATGAGAATGCAAATGGCGGTAAGTGATTTCTGGGCGAAGGTCGTCATAGTCTTGAGCTTGTGCCTTGCCTTTGCCTTTCCAGAATGCGCCTGCTTTGGATGGCGAATACATGTCTGTCGATCTGGCCAACTTGGTACTAGCTAACAGAAATGTCGGCCCGTGCTAGTAAGTTATGTATTAGGTCATCATTAGTTCACTGTGGGAAATCGACCAACAATCATTTGAACTGAGAGCTTCATTATTAATAACCATTAATGAGGCTATGTATATACACTTCCCAGTCGACAAACTTGGAAGACCTTGAGGCAAAGATATGGGACTGTCAATGAGTCATCTCGACACCTCGCAAACGGTCAAGAGTGAGGCAGATCATGTCGACGGCCTCCCAAAGTGTGCAGGCGCGGGGTTGCACAGCGTCGACGCATGACCCGGGATCCGTGCTTATTTAACCTTATGAAATTTATCAGAACACCGATACTCAGCGCCATCATTATTCGGTTTGCTCTCCCCGATCATCCCGCCGTTACTTATGTCGTTCAGTCATTCTAGCACACCACAGTCGCTCCGTGAGGACTACGCTATCCTGTCTCACTACGGCGCATCTTCAGTAGATGTGCAGGGTCAACAGTACACTGAATCCCTCTCGGATTCACCCCGTGGCATCCCAATTCGTGGAAGGGGTTCAGGTGATGCCACTGCAGGGGGTTTCCTCATTTCTGAACGCACACCCCTTCTGCAACCCCCACCTCCGATTCCGAGGCTGCATGAACCAGCAGACGACGATGTACATATCACTGCGTCTGCAGAACAGATACCCACTTCCAAACTGTTCCGTGAGGAACTCCGCATACTCACCATGTACTCCCTCCCCGTTTTCGGGTGTGTCTTGCCCCTAACTTTTCCACCATCGTCATACTTACACTTGATTTTCCCCCCAGTACTCACCTTTTCGAATACTCCTTCATTTTGGCTTCTGTCATATCCATAGGTCATCTCTCTACACTGTCCCTGGCAGCTGCCACATTGGGTTCTATGACGGCTTCCGTCACCGGATACAGCATCGTGCAGGGTTTCGCATCAACGCTTGATACACTTCTTCCACCTGCCTGGACCTCAGACAGGCCTTACATGGTCGGTTTGTGGTCTCAAAGGATGGGTTGGTTTTCCTACTCCATTATCCATGACCCGCAATGCTGATCAGACTTTTGGGATAGTGCTCATGACAGGAATGATCCTCATCGTAAGTTTAGTTACGTTTCACACACTGAATTCAGTGTAAATCTCGCCGTTTACAGCCAATACTTGCCATTTGGCTCAGAGCAGAACCCATACTCCTCGCCCTCAACCAAGAGCCTGAGGTAGCACGACTTGCCAGTGTCTACCTCCGCTGGGCGTCCCTGGGCCTTCCAGCATATAGCTTCAACTGTATCTCCAGGTACATCATGATATACTTACTACATTAACGCAATAAGCTGACTCGCGTGTGGAGACGATATTTCCAGTCTCAAGGCTTGTTTGACATCCCGACGAAAATCACAATCGTGGTTGCGCCGATCAACGCATTCCTAAACTGGCTATTTGGTGGGCAGCACGTTGCTGGTCGTTTCTTTCATTCACCATTGACTACTTCCATAGTCTATCCTCTCGGGCTCTCCTTCCCGGGTGCACCACTCGCCACATCTCTTTCCTTCAACCTCGTGTCAGTAGCTTCTATCTTCTACGGATATTACTATGCACCTCCGACAGCGTGGTCACCAATCACCCGTCAATCTCTCAATCCAGTCACGGGTAAAATTTGGAAGGGATGGGGTCTGTTAGCAAGGCTCGGCATCGCTGGAGTGGGTCAGACTGCTAGCGAGTGGTGGAGTTGGGAATTGATTGGACGTGAGTCCTTCTGCAGCGTCTCCTCTTGAATGTTCCCTGACAGGATACATGCCGTCAGTTGCCGCTAGCCAGTAAATGGTTCCATCTTCCAATCTCATTAGCTCGGAACTGATTTGCTTGCTCGTCTGGTAGGCTAGGATCTGTCGCGCTTGCGGCACAATCCGTGTTGTTACTCTCTTCATCCTGCACATACCAGGCGCCATTTGCGTTGAGTGTCGCTACCTCTGTGCGGTAAGCATTGTCGTGGTGCCTTTCTATTCAGTGAGATCACCGACCGTTCGTTCTTACGCTCTGTGCTATCCTCCTTTCTATTTCGCCGCTTCCACCCCCTCGCACCACAAATGCCCGGGATTGTGGTGGTACATTAGGATCGGAAACCTCCTCGGTCAAGGAAACGCGAGAAGGGCCGGGGTAGCTGCGGCAACGTCCATTGTGATGGCTGTCGCGATCGGATGTGTTTTTAGGTGAGTGTTGACTAAATGTTGCGCGTTTTCATTTGTCAACTTGGCTATTCTGGTACAATCTCTCCAGTACCGTCTTCCTGGCCTTCCGCCACAAGTGGGGTTATCTTTTTAACAGTGACCCTGGTATGTCATATCACTCCGTGTTATGTGAACCTGCGCGAACGGGGTGGTTGGGATTTGAAACTGATCAGCTCGGCAGAGGTCATCTCGCTCGTCGCATCCATTCTCCCCCTCGTCGCACTGTACCAAGTTTTCGATGGGACAGCAGGAATCACTGGTGGAATCTTCCGTGCGCGGGGAAAGCAGGTAATTAGATACATCTATCGCCTAGTCCTTCTCCCGACCATTCTTTTCCCCTTAGGTTACAGGCGCCATCCTCAACCTCTCCGCTTACTATGTGTTTGGTATCCCACTTGGATTGTACCTCACATTCGTGCTTGGACGTGGGCTTGGAGGTCTTTGGGAAGCGTTGACGGCTGCATTGGTGTATGCTTCCGGAGTGGGAATTTGGATTGGTGTCCGCGGTGTCGATTGGAAAGCCGAGGTTGCGATTGCACAAGGAAGAGCTGGGGGGAAGCAGTGAAGGTCAAGAGAGGTCGTGTTGGGAGGAAGCCCGGAAAGAGTGAGAAGAATGAGGTGGGGACCCTCCCGAAACACAAAACTGAGTTATGATTATGATCGACAAGTTCAACGAATTATGCCCTTTGCACATTGCCAACTCAGGATCGATACTTGCACGTCTGGTGTTCTTTTATTCTCCATGTAATTAGTTAGGGCTTAATATTGGTGTAGGAATCTCACACGGTCAATGGCAATAGGTGCGCAGTGACCTTGAGAACTGCCTTGCAAAACAGCCAAAAAAATTAATGCCACCGACGAGTTTCGAACCCGCACCGTCCGCGCGTATTAGGCAGAACATCATTTCAAGTGACGTTCAAGTTCACTACCCTACAGGGGATGTAGTCTATTAAATACTCGTGATCTATTAGTGTGTGTACTCCACGATGGCAATCTAAGTGATCTGTGAGACGACTCCGATGTGGTGGTGGTGGTGGTGGTGGTGGACAAAGGGGCAAATGCGACAGAGTTTCTGTATGCAAGCGCAACGTCGGAGTCTGAGAAGCGGCGTCTGTGCTGATCGTCCCTCAGTGGATGGCCTTGCAGCCAAAAAATAAATGTTGCAAACGAGTTTCGAACTCGCATCATTTCAAGTGACGCTCAAGCTCACTACCCTAAAGGGGGCATGTACATACTCATAATCCATTAGTATGTGTACAGTTATTCCCCACTGCAATGTGCAGGATCGTCTAGATTCTAGACTATTGAACCATGCATCATGGCACAACTGAATGATTCCCAGTTCAAGATGTGCAGCTGTGGGGGTGTGTCAAGTTGAATTCTTTCAAACCCCATTAAAATTGAAAAGGTCATACCCACGGGGCCACAACTGGCGTCCCGAATAGACAATGGCTAAAGCACCGATACTGTGAATGAATACAATTGTTGTGGTAAACAGGTGGCAAAGATCCTGTCGAGAGACATGCCATGACAGTCGTCTGGCGATCGAGAGAGGAATCTGATCAAGTCCTGCGACGAAGCGGATTCGGATCCGTCGAAATCACAAAGTGCGTACCGCACCACTTGAGCCTGAGATGCTTTGTCCCTGGGACCGCCAGCAAGATCATTCATCAACGACCAACGATTGTCCACGACAAGGAGACAAGGTAAAATACTTGATCGATCTCAAAACATCTCCCGAAAGCAACACAGCGGCCAAGTTTGTTCAGAGACAATCCTAAACCATGGCGTGGAGGATGGTGTGACGTAGTTCTCCCGGTAAAAAGACAATGAACGCGTTGAGATGTGGGTACAGTGTCCATTTAGAGAACCTGACGTGAGGCACGCGTATGGTGCTCAAACCGTTGGATTGAGATGGGGGGTGAAGCTGTCCTGACGCACACAGGGCACGAGTACATCCCCGTTCTTTGCCCGACGAGGCTTTGTCTGGGCCACGAGGTCGTTTCATTCCATCAAATCACTTGCGACAACGTAGTCGAGATGGTCAAGGGCTAAGAGTGGGTGCGACTCTAGAGGAAAAATCTAGATGTAGGAAAGTCAGAAGTGTGCCGGGTTACTTTGTTCACCGACATGGAACAGAGGCGGACGCGGGGGTGAACATGCAGCTAAAGGAGGGACACTGTGGATTCTCGGCAGAGCATGGAGAGATCCCGCCAAGGTTCATCGAATCGCATACTTTTCTGATATTCATCTGAATGTCAGGATACGAGATGTGCAAGCACACTACGACATTAGAGTTTGAGGGCCTTCACGATACCGTCGTAACCACAGGGAAGGCCGCTGATCCCGCCAAGACGAATGTTATCATTATATTATTGCGGTGCAGAACGACAAGAGAGAGAGTTCTAGCGATAAAAAAAACCTCGTCAGTCCAAGGGTATGAACAACCTCTGAAAAAAAAAGCGCATCCATACGAGAAATTTTCATCGAGCTCTGCAGACGACTTCCCCATGCAGCCCCAACGCAAGTGCCTCCCGCGCCTCCAGCCATTCATGTTCCCCGCTCTTCGTCTTCACCACAGCAATCTCCCCAAGACCTAGAGGTTTGACAGTCTGCGCTCGTCTTCCACTACAAATCCGCCTGATCTCTCCCATGTCCATGAACACGCGTCGACTCGGCCTGCTGATGAGTCTCATATTCGAGAGCAGGGGACGGTCATCGCGGTATTTGAGTTCTGCCCAGATTCGACGCTGTGGTTCGGTGACGTGTTGAAAGTCTGAAGGGGATGGTGAAGCGATGGTTCCTCGAGTGATGTTGCTCAGAAATCCGGCACGGAGGAGGATGGAGAGGATGGCTAGGTTTTGTTTGGAGTGCTCGACGGCCAGGTACCGGTGCCGAGCGCGGAAAGCGTTTTGAACGCGCGCACAGAGGTCGTAAGGAAGAGGCATGAGAACTGTGTGGTTTCTTGACGCTCAGATGGTTGAGAACTTGGGGCTTCGAGTGTACTTGCCTGATGTACTATTGAAAAAGTCGTAGTACAGTACTACACGACGTCGATTATGTAACACTTGAACCGTACAGTATATACACATTTGCATTCAAGTATAGAGGAATAGTCGGATAATGATTGGTCTGGTCATCCGACATGTCTGCTCCGTCTGGAACGATGAACCGTTGAAGAGCGGTCCAGACTTGTTTTGAGCGATTTGATCGATTGGACAATTTCAGCTATTGCCAGGGGGATTCAGAACGATGAAAGCAATCCTAAATGGTCGTCATCTTACCTGCAAGCTTGGGAGTATCTGCTTCAAAGTCGTATCGCTTATTTCTGCTGTCCCGTTGTACGACGATCTTGAAGAGGGTCGATGTCTTTTGTGATTGTTGGCAGACCAAGACGCTCTTGACGTGAAATGAAAGTGTTTTGCCACTATCAAAGACCGCCTTGGCCTTGTTTGCAGAAGGCATGATCTTTGCGTGGGACCTTAAGTCACAGTCCACTCTCGACCAGGAAGACTCACATGAATATAGACGCCGTCGATCGCTAGTGTGCGTTCCTGGCGAGCCAGCATAGGCATTTTGCGGTATATTGTGTACCGCTATGTTTTCATCGATGTCCGTGAAATTTATGCCAAAGCAAGGGATAGAAAGACCAACCTTGTACGCGGTAGTATAGTCCGTTCCAGCGGCGTTGTGCATCTCGGGCACGTCTGAAATTCTCTTGAGGATAGACGCTAGTACACAAACATATTCAGCAGTGCTGCCAGTAGGTGACACATTATACGAACCGTTTGGGTCGGTGGTCCGCATAGCACGGGTTTCGGGTTCGATGCCCATTTGGGGTAGCATGGACCTCTTGACCAAGGTGAGTTCACGTTTACCTTCGAGGGAAGCTACGGTGCGATCGAGATAAATCAAGATGTTTACGTCACTGAGGATAAGTGCATAGTCTTTCGGATTCGCAAGTTTGCGCTTGCGGCACACGATTTCCAGCGCTTCTTGCATGTACATACCAGCCGACCTAAATAACGCGTGAGCTTCCAAAAAGGAACAAGCGAAGTATATACGTACACAGGTATTGTAGTAGAAATATGCACTGCGTCAGCGGTATCCGCGACACGGATCCGAAGAAAAATGGGAGGACCGTGACTCGACGACGGTCCAAGGGAGGAAGATAGAATGGGGGTCGTGCCGAAGAGAGAGCTTGCTCCAGTTCCTGGAACAGAGGGTGGAACAAGACCAGGCGCAGGGACTGCGTCAGCCTTCCTTGGTGCAGCCATAATTCTCGAGGGTCTGCGCTGAATTTTAGTTTCCAACTGCTCATTCTGTAGAACTAGAAAGCGAATTTAACACTTCTCCCCATAACGGGACGAGATAGACAAACTCTGAAGGGAGGTCGCCGACAGAACCGCAAATGCATCAAAGTTGAACTTTGAGATTTTTCCAGTGCGATCAGGAGCTGAAAGATTCCCGGTGAACTGAGATCAGGCCGCGCATCCTCCAAACTCACGGGGAAAGTCTTCGTCAACTTCTCCGTCGTCCTCGGCGATTCGCATGATCCACCCTATCCCAGACAACTTTGGATCATTCTCATTCACGTTTTCACCGAGCTTCGGGAGCCAACCCTCTTCCCAATAACTCCACAATGAAAAACCGATAACCTCTTCAACGGTTGCGTCTCGTCGCACATTAAGGGTCATGGCCTTTCCCTTTGGTTCACTTGCGCCGGGGAAGAAGATTTTGACGTCGATTGATGCAGACTCTCCGCGCCCTGAGATAGCGCCATATAATTCGCTAAAGGGGTTAGCAGAGCCACCGGTCGAGGCAAGCATCGCCGACAAGGGGGAGGTCTTGTGTAGTGACGGACGAACCGCACGTCGCGAGAAATCGATGATTGACGCAGATACGTCAAGAATGGGTTGAGATATCGAAACACCCCTTTTGCGGCCTTCCGGCCTGGTGATAAGAGGAACTGTGTTATGATCGTCCGGCGGTGGTGGGCTGACCATCTCAAAGTGGGCATCTATGCCTTCGTCATGCTCAGATGCGGGCTGAGTATCGTGGGACTCGTCGACGCCACGAGCCTCTGTGACGGGGCTGAGACGAGCTCGTGCACGTGCGTGTTGTGCAGTGTAGGAGGAAGAGCCAAAGGCGGATGGATTCGACGCAGAAATGGCGGATGCTGCGCCTGACAAGATGGAACCTGCGTCGGAGGTACTGTCAAAACCGACACCAGGTGTGCGCGTGGCAGCAAAGTCACTGTTCTACTATCAGGTATCTGGGGGATGAAGGATGAAGGGGGGCATACGGATCGAATTCATCTCCCTCGTCCATGTCATCAGCGCGGTCGACAAGATCATCAAATTCGTCGACATTGTCGTCGTCCTCGAGAATGCCGTCGTCGTCGTCTGAGGAAGAGATTTCTGGATTGATATATTTGCTCACATCGGAAGCGGGTTTCGGATTGGCGGACGATTGACCACGGCGAGTAAGCATACGCAGCTTTCTGCGGGCTTCCATTTCTGCGGCGCCTTTGAACTTGGGGGTGAACTGGGCCTCCTTTGCGGGTGGCTCCGGAGGGGGAGGGTCGTCCTTCTGCGACGACCTAGAGGCCATAGACGACATGGCCTCGACCTCTTGTGGGTGTGGGCCATCGGTGTCGGGGGGGCCGATTGGATTGGCGCGGGACAGGGCGGGCTGATGAGTGGATTCCAGGTCTGGTTGAGCGAGACTGTGCCTGTTGACCATCTGCGCCCGCCTGGAAGTTGAAGCGCGCCGACCAGTGACGCGCATCCCTAGTGCGCCGGACCGGTTCCCCATGATGGTCGGG